>CAIGRP010015288.1:0-13496 GCA_903798385.1 Fraxinus cuspidata
TACTGAACGAGCCTAGGGTTTTCAGATAGGGTCGTTGTTGTGGCTCGACTAGTCAAGTCGGGTCAAGTTGAGCTAGCCACACAAACCGTTCATATTCAAGTTGTTTCCGGTTTATGTTTACTTTCTCACTAGTAATCACTTCAAATTTATTCACACGAATTTGAAATATTTTAATATTTATATAATTTATCAGTTAACATACCGTTTGGTGGTGGGGGTGCTAACATACCATTGGACAAGGGTGGTGGCGGTGGCTGGTTCGGACCAAGGACAAGTTTACCGCAATCTGCTTCAAAGAAACCTGGCGAAAAATGGATTGGACACACTCGAAAAAGAATTACACATCAAAGGTAAATAAGATATTATCATTTTCCTATTCAGTATAATTTACCAAGCATACTGAAAGTCAAATATGCAATTAGAATTAGATTTTACTAATAAAGAATAAAAAGGAATAGTTAAAAATAAATTTAATATCATGTAATTGTCACATAGATTAGGGCTCAACCCCAATGGGAATGAATAGCATTATTCTAAAAATAAAGAATAAAAAAGAAACTATAAATCTTACATTGCTCGACACAAGCTAATCCGGTCAAATTTAATAAATTGGCGGAGCCATCAAAGCATTGGCAGTAGTGAGACGTTCCATTTGCAATGCAGGTTCCATCACCACACCAAACAAGATTACAAGCTGTGAACCATTAGCATTTTCATTTTATGCATTAGTTGATAATATCATTGAAGTATAATTTTGAACAAAAATAATTTGTGAAATTTACGGTCCGTAAAATTGATTGGTGGCAAGGGCAATAGTGGAGGAGCCGGAGGCGGCGGAACCCCGTTGCCACATTGAAAATTAATTGGACCTGCACATAATTCATTGAGACTCGTAGTTACCAAACATGCCAACTATGTTATATATAATCACCTATATTTATACATTAGAAAGCCACTCTTTTAAGAAATAATTAGTCATTGGATTCTTGAGAGAAACCGAGATTGAACTCAGACTTCTACAAGAGGCAACGGTGAGGAATTTTTTATAATAGGCGAAAGCTTGACGGAACAATGTTGAGGTAGAAGGCTCATAGTTTGTAAACTTCTTTTTCTTGAGAAAAACAATGACATTATCTGGAGATCAAGTATTGGTCGACTATGTGCCAATAGTTACAGTAAGCCTATTCGGAATGATTGTGAGTAAAGCATTTGTAAGTGACTTTTTAGGTTCAACATCAAATCTAATGTCTTATTTTGGATATTCGGCGGGTCCGACCATGGTAGGGGCAATGGAGATTTCTAGTAGAGTGATGAAATGCATAAAAGTCGGAAAAAAAAAAAAAAAACCATGCACGGATGCTTCTTGTTTTCAATATTTTTCTAGGCCTCATGAATTTTAATTATATTTTACATTCTATCTTGCTATTTTAGTATAAATATTTTGGAATCATCATTTAATATCCAAAAAGGTGAAAGCGGCTAAATACGTAAATTAAATTATTTGAGTTTATTATGATGTTTCATGAGTAATATTTTTTGAATAGTCGTCTTGCGGATTGCGTTTATACTTTTGAATGTACGTTGCCTTCCATTTCTATCGGCTTTTTCATTCAATAAACAAGATATGGATATATATATCAAACTCACATTTAAGCACCGATTAATTTCACGAGATTATAAAATCCAGAAATCTAACAAATAATGCTCTCAAGTAAATTTCATATACTCACAGTTGGGGATAGCACATGCAGAAAATGGCACAGGAAAAGTCCTATTCCAGCCAGGGGAACAAACACACTCAAATCCTGTAATTGAATTACTTGAAGCTACACATGATCCTTTTCCACAATCCACATTTTTGCATACATCAGCTGTACACAAACACATAAATTAAAATAAAAAATCCTAAATTAATAACGAAAACTCGAACATGACATAACACCAATCATAGCTGCATATGTACCTTGTTGAACCGAAGTCTGAAAGAAGAAAAGGAAGAAGAAAAGAAGAAGGAAAATGGGAGTAAAATTGAAATTATAGTTTTCCATACTTTTAGGAATTGTAATTAGAGAGAGACTGAAACAAATTGTATATATAAGTTATTGTAATGTATTCAATGCATAGTAATTTATGTTGGCGCATTGTAATTCTCTCCCTGGAGGAAACTTGTAAGGTAAATTATAGCCAGAGTCCTTAACCTTTGACCTTTTTTGCAATCTCGTCTCTAAACCTTTTTTTTTTTGGACAAATGGATACTCAAAGCTTCAATTAATTGGCGGTAAAAATAAATAAAGCAAAGTTTTCTGAAAATAGGGTTTAATCTAATACAATGTTGACTGTCTCATATAAAACTTTAATCTTGAAGAAAAGGGTTATATGTATTTATTTAAATGGAAAATAGGAATGGACGTCTCAACTTTTTCAGGTACACAACATGATTTTGGACTCTTTCAAGTCTTAACCACTGTTTGTTCATAAAGGTGTATGGAAAAATGATTAAATATTAAGTTTAAATTGCGGAGACGGCAGTGAGCATTGAGCAAGTCGTAAAGTCAGAAAATTCAATACCAATTAGATGAGTCGATTTTTTCAATATTGCCAGAGACAAAATTGAGTTACAAATTACACTAAAGAATCATTAATTGTTGGTCGTCTTTAGTTCAACATACAACAAAGAATTGTTAAATTGCAAGTAAGAAATTCGTTTGCAAAGGGTGAGTTCGGTTAGTTCGCAATTACAGAGTTCAGTATAGTGACAAACAATGTACGAAACTAGAAGTCGAATGTTTAATTTCATAAGAAATAAAGTCAAGTGACCAAGATAGAGGATGCCCACAACTTCAATGCCCAAACAAGTTTTTAATCCCTCGGATGTCTCATAATTACAATTATTTATGAAAATAGTGTAGACAGACAGCACAATACTATGAGCAAAATTCTAGCTAGTTTGTCTTCTTTATTTTTCATTTCCTTAAATGCTATAGATTCCGCCTCACCAAACAAACCATACACGGGTCTATAAAGAGAATTGAGATACGATAAATATTTTTGACATTTCGACGTATGATACATTAGACCCAATTTGATAGAAATTAAAATTCATATTTTAATGTAAATCAAACTCAACAATTAGTTTTTACCACATATTTTATAAGATCCAAAAATTTTCAACTATATATTTTATTGACTTTTATCAAAATCTACTAAAAAATTGATTTTAATGCCTGCCAAACATGGGCTAATCTTTTCCCATTAGCTAAGAAAATATATTGTGCCGAGGTGTCAAAATGACAACAACCAAGGGGAGAATAATTTCGAGAAAAAAGGTGAGCTTGTCTAAGTAATGCTTAAGCTATCAAAATGATGATGTAATGATATAAACAGCCAAAAATTGGCATAAGAAACGATCAATTCATTGCATGCACAGTACCAGAAATCTGTGTATTGGAAATCTTGTTCTGTAAAAAGAATTCTTTTGCACTATACATGTGTGTCAAATCACAAAATTCTCCAATTATTAGGGGTTAAGAATGGACCAAACTGTAAATTGGCTTTTAAGAATTGAAGATTACAGCACCATTCCTTTGTTCACAAGTTCTTCTAACCCTTTCTTGAGCCTCTCTGAAGCAATACGACACTGATCTTCAATCAACCCACCAAATGAAATCCTAACATACCCGGGACAGCCACTGGAGGATCCCGGTATTAAGACGACCCCATGTTTCTGAGCTAGCCAGTGAACTACTTCAAAGTCATCAGGAAATTTATCCGGAAGCTTTGCCCACAAGTAAATTGCACCTTCTCCACCTTTAACAGCATCCTTACCCAATGGGGATAAACCTTCTAGAACAATTTCTCGATTTTTGACGAGTTCATTTACACGATCGGTGACCCACTCGGGCCCCATTTCCAATGAGTGAAGTGCAAGTCGTTGTGAGATTATAGAAGCACAAATAGGTATGTTGTCCTGGACTTTAAGGAGTTGTGCTGATAAACCTTCCACTTCTGAAGGGAATGCAATCTGCATTAATGAAGATAAGAAAAACACTGAAGTCAATAAACAGAAAGGTAATTTCCATTTGACAAAAAGTTTCAAATAAAAGCAGCAGCTTGAAAGAAAGCAACTTGGCAAAGAATCTTCTCTCCAAGGCCGGATGAAAATTGTGGGAGATGTTCCACAAAAAAAAAAAATGAAACAATAAGATGATAGTAAAACAAGAAATTAGACTGCAATCATGCAAAGCAGAAGCACAAGGAACTTTTCGCCTGTCCAAAACATTTGAAATTCTTGTTAAACATAGAAAATATAAAGCATCGCTTACATATCCAACTCGCCATCCCATCATTCCATAAGCTTTAGAAAAAGAAAATACGTTGACTATGTGATTCCCCTCTAGACAGACATGCTTCCGACCATCATACATGAAGTACCTGCATATAGACTTGACAATCAATTAACAATTATAGATTGTCTGATATTAAGACCAGAATACTCTATAACAATCTAGATAAACGGATTAATATTTGAAGTGCAACAGTTTGGAGATACAAACGAAAACAACTCAATTTATTCAGTAAATTTTGACACCTCAGTGCTGAAATTGTAAGACATAGAATTGTCCTAATTGGTGTGATTACGCATTGAGATCAACAATGGCTAATGTTTGGACACTTCCAAGTGAGATAGAAGTGAAATTCTGTAGCATAACAGGAGTAGTAGTGTTTCTAAATTTAATAAATGCTAATTACTCGAGTACAACGGCTAGAACACACCAGTGGACTTTTTTAGTGCTGAAGTGCAAAGCTTCAACAAAGTGGGAAAAAAGCAGAAGGCTCAAAAAGCGCAAAACAAAAACAAATTTTAATAAAATTTTGGGATTTTAAGTCCTACTCCATCTAAAATACCAATTTCCTGATAGATTGTAATGCGGTAATTGATGTTTCAGGTGCTGAAACTGGATTCGGGTCAAATATACCTTTCATCCCCATATTTCATATTGTGAAAGACCCGCAACTTATAATCACTTAAAAGCACTCCCAAGCATGTCCTTAGTTTATGAAATACATAAGAAAGGTTCAGCCAAAAGCTGATTTCCTCACACTGTTGGTGAAACTAATTGATATTTGCTGAAACTCACCATAAGCCTTGGCACCTAGATGCACTTTCCACATTTATAACTGTGACTGCATGTTTTTATTTGTGGGGGTGGTGGTGGTGGACTGCAATACTCCTATGCTTTGGTATTGCATAGACACAGAACAGATGATTAAAACTCTACAAATTTATAGATTTGCAAGATTATGAAGGGGTTTTTAAGAAACCTACAAGAATAACCACCTCATTTAATTGGTGACGGACAGTCTGCTGTTAGGCTTGTAAAAAATTATCAAAAAAATTTATAACCTGTTTGACTACAAATCTAATTGCATATTCAAATTTACTAATTATGATTCTTGGCATCCATTTGCCTCAACGTGACATAGCTAACTGAAAACTCAGCATTACGGAAGAAAGTATGAATATGCTCACTCGTATGTGTTGTCCACCACAAGCCAACATCCAGCATCTCTGCAAAGATCTGATATTCTCTGCGCAAAAACGAATATAATCGAAACATAAGGATACATACCAAATGTGGATAAAGACATAACAGGGGAACTTTGTTTACAAATGAACATTTTACAACGGCAATTATAACTTCATTACTGAGTTCTCTTGAACACCACCAACATGAACACACCCAGAGAGAGAGATAGAGAGACCTGGAGAAGAGGCTCGGGAATGTAGGTTCCAGAGGGGTTGCCAGGATTTACAACAGAAACAAGCTTTGGAGTTGGTTTTGTATCCTTTAAAGTCTTCTCTAACCAGTCTGAACAAAAAGATGATTACAATCATTTATAAAATCAGCAATACTCCAAGCATATAATTGAGCCTACATGATGTTCATCAGTCATAATACTTACTCGTACTGAAAACTGTTACATTATCAATGTTGTTCTAATATGATAAAACATTTCAACATTGGTCACTTCGTTCTCTTGAAGCAACTAAATGTATTCAACAATACAACTTACAGACATCAACTATAATGTCCAGAAAGAGAGTCAAATCCATCAATGTAAACATAACACACAAGTACACTGAAATAAGGGGAATTCATAATTCTACCATTAAAATTATACGGTTCTTGGTTAAGATTCTGAAAATTTAAAACTTATTATCTTCAAGGAAAATGCAACCATATTCTGAATCTATCGCATTCTCAACATAGACATCCTTCCACAATTGCAGTAGAAGTTCTCAACCTCCGGTAATCTTTTCACTCACAAACTATACAACTTCATAATCCATTCACATGGGAACTGGTGTATAATTCTTTCCTTTCCAAGAAAAATTAGCATCATCTGATTAAAGTACAATTTCTCATTTTTAAGTTTGGCGTATTGATCTGAATATCAAATTCTGTGCTAATCGTTTTATAAAAGACGGGAAATATAGAGTAACATCATTTTTCTTTTTCATGAGGAAATCAGTAACTACAATTATCAATGTAGGACACAGACTAGACTGGGAATTAAAGAAGCACCACATATATATTATGGATTAGCAAAAAAGGAAAAACAGATTTTGTAATAACCAATGGAAAAGAACAGATCAATGTATAGCTAATTGGCAAACTTCAGAACTGTAAAACTGTTAAACATCCAATTTGTCAAACAACAAGGGGAAAATTGTCTTCACCAAAGAAAAGTATGAATGACCAACATTAAGATAGTCCAGCCGCATCTCAGACTTATTTACCAGAAATGCTTAAAGAAGTGAGGCAGTGGCACAGAGTCACCATTGGCTAAACTAGTGGCACAGGGAAGCATGGATGAAAATGCGGAAAAGAAAAAAACGAAATTCACAAACCACCCTATAAATTTTTTTGATGCGCTCATGCATGAATTACCAACAAATAGGCATAACAAACTTGTTTCTTCTCACATGATACCGAGAACTTCAATTCTTTGATTCATATAGCAGACCGAGAATAGGACATATAATTGAGAAAAGTCAATTCTGAATTCCTTGAGTCCCCCTTTTAGTATACCCCAATGGTTATGGTTGAACTAAAATCCTAATTCTAGAAGAAAGTATGTAATCCTATTGTAAAGAAAAAATCCAAAATTATCATTAAAAATAACAGAGATTGGTTTTCTGTGGAGTTTCTATCATGTACCCTTCATATCCTTGTTTTGTAACTAGATCATACCAAGATTATCTTTAATATACTTAGTGAGTCTGTGCACTTCACTCCTCCCAGATTCAAAATTGCCTTCATGATTTACTTTATTAATGTAGTTTAAAACAAACAACCCCTCCATCCTTCACTCCTCCCAGATTCAAAATTGCCTTCATGATTTACTTTATTAATGTAGTTTAAAACAAACAACCCCTCCATCCTTCATCAGGCCTCATAATAGAGAAAGGTTCACTAAGAGATGGTGGGTCTTCTTTTACCGGAACAACCGAAACCAAACTTGACCATATTCCAAACCCACCAAAAAAACAAATACTTTCTCTTTTAACAAATTTGAGCAACATGATAGCATCTTTCTTTTACTTAGTTTTAAGATTTTGATAATTATTTAGGTCTAGCCTCAGACCTTACGTGAATTTTAAAATGCTCAACAACAGAAGAAGTACCTTGCTTAGTAGCAGCATCTGTCATTTAATCATATATTTGGGAACCATTCTGATAGGTTTTCTAGAGACCTGTGTCTCTTCCCAATTTCACTCTCAATTTCTGGATGAATTCTCAAAATAAACCCCTCCCCCTTTTGCTCTAGTTGGCAATGTACATTACCAGAATTTCCTGTTCTACCCTCCATCTTTCACTCAACTAATTGAAATAACAATACAATAATGGAAATAACATAACGGATTGCCAATATAAACCAAGTGCTAATGTGGCTTGAGCGTGTGACCCATCTGGGGGGTCTATCACATTCCTAACGTGAGAATATGTTGTCTAATGGGCTCTCAGATATCCTGGGTTCTTAAGAACATACACATTATGTTGATCTCCTGTTGCACTAAACACCTTCGCCAAGAGTCCAGGACCAAATCGTCTAGTCCTCTAGATCCCAGACAACAATATTTGAATTATCCTTACTTGGAACATGTCCAATAAACATATTTCCCTTTTTCCTTCAAAATTGCAGCAGTTAAGACCATACCAGGTAATTGTGCCATTGAGTTTAAACTTTAAACGAATTCTGAAAATTTTGGCGATCTCCAAGAGCATTGTGGTCCATTGAGTTGGGAGCAAATTTTGGATAACAAGTGACTTGTTATCCATCACAAACATTGTGGTACAGGAATGATGATGTCTTCTCAGAAAGCAGGCTGAGATTCAATGGGGAGAGGAAAAGAAAAGGAAAAACATGAAAGGAGAAGCTCTGCCATCGGCAATGAAGGGCCACAAGAAATACAAGTCCTAGGGATGAAGCTTGGCATCGATAGACCGAAAATGCAGAAGGTAGCCCTAGCGCCAATACCATGAAACAGATTATACTTCTGCTTTTCCTATATCGATGCAGAATACAATTTGTATAAACTTTAACTGACTTCCCATTGATTAAAATAAGAAAGTTATAATTACCAATCACTATTTTGTTCTATAAATTACAGATACGTCCTACCAAGCAAGAATAAATTCTTACAAAGCAAAAAAAGGTAGGAAATAACAAATATAAGAGATCCTGAGAATCCAACAACAACATCAACGAATAGCATGTCATATCAAAGCAAAGGTCTGAGTATTTCAAATTTTAATGCATAGGTACAAAACCCTTTTCAAATTTTTGGAACAGATCAGAAAACATGGTTCAATAATTAATGGGGAAAAAAGCAACCAGCTTCTGTTATTATGAATAATTTCCCAATCTGACTAGTTGTGAAAAATAGATAGTTCCTGGTGCAGAATGATAAAGCATGCAGGATCATAAAAACAGGGAGGTTAATCGATATTTAGAATGGATTATATTTTGATCATTGACCTGCATCAGGATGAAGCATCTTTGGATCACCAGGACCGACCAGAATATCAGTGATTCCTGTCATCTGGAATGACATGTATGAATTGAAGTAGTAAGGAGCAAACATTACGACAGAATCTCCAGCATCACACAGTGTAAGAACAATATTAACAAAGGCCTGCAATAATTTGGGAAATCATTTTATTAGAAGATAATTAAAGGGCAGAATGGGACCAAATAATTCTGTTCTTGTTACATTCCAAAATCCATAAAATTGCAATATAAATCAACTAATTGGCTCCCCCGTGAAATCACACTCACTAACACCATAAGCAATTATTATATTGAAATTCAAAACGTAAATCAATTATAAGATCAAAAAATTTAGACCTTTGAAATATCAATAGGAAATTGGGAATGTTGGGTAGGGAAAGCATAGGAATCAAGGATGTAAGAATTAAAAAGAATTTTCAAAGTGGTTCAAGAACCGTTTTCATGATAACTGTTCAACTTCATTAGAAGGCTGCAGTTATAGAGGTGCAAAAAAAATATAAGAGATCGAAAATTGATGGGATAAATTTTCATACCAAAAGAGATTAATAGCAAAGAAGAAAAATATTCAAAGTGAGAGGCAAGCCTATCACAAAATACATGTGGCACGTGTGATTAGTAACCTCAGCAAACAAATAGAAGTCCAGAAACTATCCACGCATGGACGAGTAGTACAACTGATTTCTAAAGAATCTAAAAACCTCCTATATATTGATGACCAACAGCCCAACTTAATACCTGATTTGCACCAGCAGTCACCATCACTGAGGATCTGTGTAAATTATTTTCATGCCGTAACTGCAACAAGAAAATGAAATGATTGATTTAGAAGAAGTGGGGAAAATTGGCTAGACATGGTTGTATACAGATTTTAATTCCAGTCAAAGGTTTTAATTTATATCACGAACCAGAAAATTGAAACTCTTTTCAATGATTATCTTTCGGACATAAGCCATTACAAGTCTGTTTACTCCTCCATCGGGTGATAATAACATTAATCACTTAGCAGAGTCAAACAAGCTGTGTTATAGCCACATAATGAACTTTAGCTAAATATGTAAAATCATAGTTTTACCTTTTTCAGTAATGCTTCTCTGAGCTCAGGAAGACCTTCATCAGCACCATAACGACTGATCTCAGGATCCCATACAAGTTTCTGCACCTTCTCTAGAGCTTGTTTGGGTGGTTGCCAGTACACTACCCCCTGTGAAGCAGCATAACAAAGTATTGTAACGGCCAAAAAATAGCCAAAGTAGGCATGTAAACAAATCTCCAGTAATGTGACTTGAGAGCTACACAAAATGGAAAGTAAAATATGAACTCCTAAAATTATTTTTGTTCATTCTTTGCAGGATGACAAATAAGATAAGTCACTCTCATAATATCATTACAATTTTAAAAAGTAACATATTCTGACAGCAAAAACAATTTCACTTCCAATACTAGCTGAAGTGCTAAACTATAGTCACTCAGTGCAACTTATAGCCTGTTTGATGCAAATTTTTTGACAATAGATTTTGTGAAAAGAGGTTTTTTCAAGGACGTGGGTAGGAAAAAACTATGGGTCCACGTGTAAATTTAATTTACTGGGAGAATGAGCAGGAGAATGAGCAATTAAAAATGAACTTGAGAAAATGAGTTTGTAAAGAATGTGTACCAAACAGGGGCTTAGTTAAGCCCAGAAATTATCAGTAATCTATAAATTAATTGTATCCAGACAGCAAACAAGTTAAAGACTTGATCTTTTAAAGTACACACATGTTGTGAAATAAAACCAATTTAACCGAATCATAGAGATATTCAGTTAGGACATCGAGGAACATATGAAATTCATTATTAAGTGCAAAAGTTTACTGGATCCATCATCTAATTCATTCTAAAGTGCAAAAGTTCAAAAAGTACTTTTACCAGAAAAAAGTTTTAACAATTAAGAAAATTATAAAAATTTACTGTTTCCAAGAATTTGTTCAAACCCAGAAGGACAACAAGAAAAGCATTCACACTTCTCAATTTCTCGAACTCCATAATCAGAACATGACCAATAACTTAAAGCATACTTCAGAAGTTTTAAGGCAAAAAATTAACAATTTACATTGGGAAAAGTAAACAAACCTGAGCCAGAGAAACGCAATCTTTCACACCTCGGATCAGCGCTTGTATCTGCAGATTTCACCACTATTAAAGATAATTCCTTTTGCTAAATAATAGATTAGAAAAATTAGACCAAAAGCACATACAATTAACAAGAAAAGGGAACCCATTTCAGGAAATGATGGAAAATTAACTACCTGAACCATAACAGGGGTATCAGTAAGCAAAGCCCTTCTTGCAAGCATTCCATGAGAACCCATTTTCCTCCTAATTCCTCAGGCGTTTTTTCTCGGGTATCCGCCAAATTTCTTGTTCAACGTTTTATATAGCTGCACAAGCTAAAAGATTCTGTCTTTTTTTCACCCTGGCTTTCCCCCTATAAGATCAAGAACCTTCTACATTAATTATGAATTCAGATATATGTTGCAGAAAAATGTAATAATAAAAAATAATAAACCCATTCAGCTTGCAAGAACAATGAAAAAAGCCAAAAAGATCAAACACTTTTTCAATTTTTCTACCTTTAAAAAAAAAATTTGCAAGAATTTTGACCTTTTTAAGGATATGGGAAATCTATTCTCTGTACAAAGTTTACGTTACAAGACTTCTCTAGTATTTATGGGTTTGTTTTAGCCCATCCATTAAAATTCTCATTCTCATTCTTATACTTATTTTCAACTACACATTCTTCAATAAAATAATATTTTTCATCACATCAATAACTTTTCCTTCTTTTTCAATCACACATTCTCCATCAATTTACTATTTTAGAATACATTCTTACAAAATAACGTAGGTCAAACACACAATTTATCCATTTTCCCATGATTTATGGTAATTGATTGATATTCTATAATTGGCAGTCCAGAGATGACAGGAGAAAAGAAAAAATTTAAAGAAAAATGTTAAGGTCCTTAGACAACATTTTAGGTAAAATTTTTTATAAATTTTGATAAAAATTAATAAAATATATAACTGAAGAGTGGATAAAAATTATTGATATAAAATATATGATTAAAATTAATTATTAACTTTAACTTTTTAATAACTTTTTAAAGTTAAAATTTATAAAAAGAGAGCAATAAAGTTAGAGATAAGAATTTGTTTGGGCCTATAAAGACCTACCACAGAGTTTTTTTGGCTGGCTGATCAATTAGCCAATTAGTTTTCTCAAATTGAAAAGGACTGAAACAAAAATCTTTGAAGTGATTTGGTTCAGATTACGGTGATTGGCACAAAATAATTCTCTTTTACAGGTTGCGTACAAAAATAACTTCATCCTTTCATTTTTGACAAAATATCCCCAAATCAAGCAAATGTTGCGGAAAATAACCATGTCGTCCATTTTCTTCATCAAACTATAGTAAAATGAATAATTTACATTTATCTTTAAATTAGGATTGGGCTCGGTTCGGCCCTAAATAGCACGAGCCTTGCTCGTTACTAGAGGGGCAAGCTCCGCTCGCAAGCTCGTGTTTTTCTTTATTTTTTAAAATTAAACCCTCCTCTTTTATTTGAGTTTGGGACCAATTACTTAAATTTCGAGTAGACGGAGTTAAAAATTTTACACGAGCAACTTGTTTCGTTTAAAAAAATTAAAAACAATACTATAAAATAACAAATTTTGATTAATATGGTTAAATTAAATATTACATACCTGACAACATGCAATTTTGACATATTTATCTTATAGTAGGAAATGAGAGTCTTCTCAATCCTTCATGCACAATAATGCTTCCAAAATATCTTCTTTGAGTCGGCTGCTGACCTCGGACAAAACCCTCTTATCTACACTAAAAGCAGACAGTGCTAACTGAAAGTGTTAGTAGGTCTTTTGCAATTGTAGAAACAAATAGCTATCGTCGTTCATACTTTCACTAGAATTTAATTACTTCTTCTGAATTTTTTTAATTGTTTTGTTATTAGGCATATTATGATTAAAGTAATCAATTAATTCAGCAGACAATATATTTGGATTTGTGTCTGATATTTGATTATATGAGGTATAAAAATTATTACTAGATGAACTTATTACATTTGAACCATATCTATATGTGTTAATATCTTCAAATAAAATTAATATTTCAACGTCTTCTTCAATATCGGTGGGAGGAGTAGTGTAGAGGGTACCCAACTAATATTTCCACTCATCCGTTCTGCATATATTTCATATAAAGTTTGTTCTAAATTTCTATAAATGATAAGTGTATTAAAAGTTAGATCTCTTGAATCTGATCAATTATATATTTAGTACTTGTTAAATTGTATTGATGGTTCATGACGCATGCTAAAGAAAATAATATAGGCAAATCTTCTCAATATTTTCTAAA
>CAIGRP010015292.1:0-12605 GCA_903798385.1 Fraxinus cuspidata
ATCCAGACAATACTGAGTTTTTGGGAAGCTTCAGCAGTTTGCCCCATGGACACGGGATGAATGTGAAGGCAAATAAACGATTTAGGATTTCCGAAGTGTTGGAGGAATTAGGAGCTCGAGAATATGACAGGGTACAGGTGACATTGGTACCGAAGAGCAATCCTGTGACAATAAATGGTATCAAAATTGAGTTTGAATCCTAACAAATTGCTGCAGAAGATTTAACAGTACTCGACATAAGTATGAATTATTACCCAGATTTTCTCAAGCGCTTATGATGACCAAATCTGGGAAACGACCTCAAAAGTTCTAGTTTATCTCCATCCTCCTAAATGTTTACTTCTTTACGTCGTTAATAAAATAAGACACCACGTGTGGTTTTACTTAGAAAAATGTGTCTGAATAATGTTTTCTGAATAAAATTCTTTGGATGGAAATGCAACTCAACTCTACCAAAAATACAAAATATAAGGTAATTGATAAGCGTGAGTGCTTGTTTAATAAAAATTTTCAAGCCCTCGTCACATTGACTTTTATCAAAATATACTAAAATTTTATCAAAAGCATTTTTGCACGTGTTGTTAAATTAGGAACGAAGATGTCATGTCACACGTGAACAAATAGTCATGTTTGCTTTATTTGTACTTTCAGTTGAGATTGTGGTGGATTTTAAAAATATTTCTAAATTTAGATGTCCTCAATTGAGATTTTAATGAAATCCATTAAAATTTAGGTGTCCCTAATTGATTTTAATAAAATTATTTAATATTTAGGCAACCTCAATAATTAATAGATTTATAAAGATTTCATTAATATAGGGGTTTAAATTTTTTTTGATGTATTTCAAGTTTAAAAATACATATAACAAAATCTTTGGAAATTTTACCAAATTATAGAGATTCTTATGGAATTTGTGGAAATCCATTCAAATCCACGTAATTCATTAGCGTTTATATTCTTTTAACATTCATCAAAATTTTAGTTGAGGACACACCTATTAGCGTGAAGCTCTTTTCTTAACATTAATTACCTCAAGGCTCCATGTTTAGGCGCAATGATGATGTTCATCTAAAAAATAATTTAAGTTAACATCCTTTCCAATCTATACAGCCCCCACCATAATGGCCAATTTCCACACTCAACGGATTTTTTTGGACATAGGACACTAAGGATTTAATGTCAAACCTTGAAGAGCATGATATCGGAAAATTAGGCTGTGGCTAAAAGTTAAAATAGAGTATAGATCGACGACTAGTACTATTAAGGTTTACAATTTTAGATATTGTGATCGACTAATGATTTCACAAAAGCAGGTTAAATGAAAGTCAACTCGACTGAATCCATCGAGTTCAGTACTAACCTCAAAGATCGAGATAAATGACCTGAGTATTAAATAAAATAAGCATTTTCCCCAGTCGTTATAATTGATATCCACAAATGGAGGAATTACATCAACATGCCATCGAGGCAATGATATCAAGATTATCAAATTAGGATCAATTGCCTCCTATACGATTAAATGTCAAAATATATGATAGTAAGATATGCCGGTTCTTATATTTCTCTCGTGAACTTAGAAAATAAAATGGACACTGATAAGTAAAATTTTAGAACTTATCCGGGATCTTAATTTTATGCTTGCGCAGTTGGTTATCTTGAGATTATGCTGATTTTTTTCCATGTTTTTTGCTTTGTAAGATGGATAATGGCTTAGGGATGAGGTCAAGATAACCTTTTCATGCTTTTCTATTCGTTTTCTGAATTGCTGTCTTTCAACGTTTGATCACCATTTGAATGATTTGTGGATCATAATGAGACTGAGAGGACATTTATGAATTTAGACCTAAACTATGAAATCCATAAATTTGAAATGAAGATAGAGAAATACTCACATGGTTTGTGTATCAAGGATTATGTAGTTATTTAAGGCACTTGATTATATTGGTGATTAACATAGTAGTATGATGAGTACTTACAATTAAGTAGTTATTATTTTACTTGAGAATAGCAAAATATTTGATCGAGAGCATGATTGTGTATGGTAAAATGCAGAAGTACTAGAATCTAAATTTTCTTGATTCCAACCTAATCCTTTGAAAACTTGCAAGTGTACGGGATCGTAGTCAAGTTATATAATGATGAATGGAGTGTCGAACCCACGAGAACTATGTGTTTGACCAAGTTAAAATTAATTGCAACTTTAATCGAATAGCAAACAATTTTTGCAATTTTTTCTATGCTAGTACCTAAATTATCAATTAAACTAATGAAAGTAAATAAATGTGTGAGATGCATTGTTAAGATGTCGAATTACCCTTATTATTTCATTCTTAGTGCAACAATTAAAGTGACAATTTGAAATTATTCATGTTGGTCAATGTTCCTAATTTAATTGAAAATCTCTCCTGATAGCAATCAAATATATTCATCTCATGTGACACTTCTATCTCTCAATGAAAGATTCAATCATGATAAATATATTAACAAGTACTAAAACACTTATTGAAATCATATAAAACATATATGTATATCTCTATCCTCTATCGAACATTACAATATTTATTATAATGTGCTTAAACCCTATTGTCTCTCTCGATAATAATAAAATCCACTAACAATTCAATTGGTGATCGATCAATTGAAAAGAACGATAAAAACGATAATCAACATTCACAAATCAAATCAAATTAAAGTCAAAATAATTAACTAAAAACTAAAAATATCATACAATGGTTCATATCATCCTAGCAATGTATAAAATTAGCCTAACATATCGAAATTACAAGAAATCATATTTAAGTGAAAATACATAAATTGAATTTTTGATAAGTTGAGAAGATAAAGATGAATCTTAAAATCTTAAATCTATTCAATGGTTTCTTGTTGAATCTCCACTTGCACCTTCTCTTTTTTGCCCAAAAACCAAGTTTGAATTTTCACTTGATTGAATTCTTGCAAGTCCCCTTCAATTTTTTCACAAAAATTATGAATTCTCCTCATTTGATAATAATAATTGACGAATATTGGAGTATGAGATGTATATGAAAGGTCTTCAATATGTGTTTCGCTATTAGGTATAGGAACAGAAAATTGGTTGACAATCACGTTCAAATTAGCTTCCAAAAGAGTTCTAATCGAATATAAAAAGTTGCCTTTGCGTGTGGATTTTTTTATCTCTGCTCAACAGTCAATAGTTTTGCCATAACTTTCTTTTTTGATATCCGATTGAGATAAAAGCTCATTGGAAATCTAACTCAAATGGTTACAATTTTTATAGAAATATAATTTTTCCAATTCTGACGTTTACTGTGCCAAAATCGATCTCAATCTTCAACTAAAAATCTGGAATATAACATGTATGATTGAAAATTAAATTTGATAATATTTTGATCATATTCCATTCATTTTTGAGTTTTAATTCCATCTAATTTTCTTCTAGCAATCTTTGAAGTATCGTCTTGTTGTTTGAATAAACTATTGAATACTTGCAATTTGATCTTCAAATTTGGACTTTGCCATTTTCCTTTATTTTTCTTTTGTTTCTTCCAATTTCTCATTCTACCATTGAGTTTCACCTATATAATATAAAATACAACATTTAGAATATATTTTGTCAAAAGAATTATCAAATATCGATATTTTAGGATCCTGAATAAGTGTATAAAATACAATTATCAAATACCTCAAACTTAAACATTTGTTTGCTCTCGTACAAAACTATAACCTAAATAATAACAAACACAGAAGCATACAAAAATATTCGGTTACACAATCTAGCTTTTTGTCTCAAATTTTGAAATTACAGTACTAAATCTACAAATTATTTCAAGGATACAATATCAAACATATATCTACTCTTCCATTGCAAAACTGACGTATGTGCATGAAGAATTAAATAAACAATCATGAATTTACAAGTTGCTTCAATTCCCGACCCTTTGTGGTCAAATATATCCTTTCACCTCTCGTATGATTCACTCTCCCAAACTTATTTTTTTGTTTTTTTCATTCTTTTCCCAGTGTATAATCTAAGGTTGGATTTTTTACTTTCATCACTCTCTCTAGTTCAGGTGAATTTTTCTAGCTTTTTACCTTAAGATTTGAAATTACAGTACTAAATCTATAAACTATTTCAAAGTCACAATACAAACTAATATCCATTCTTCCAATGCAAAACTGACGTATGTGCATGAAGAATTAAGTAGACAATCATAAATTTATAACTTCCTTCAATTCTTGACCCTTTGTGGTCAAATATATCATTTCACATCTCGTATGATTCACACCCCCCCCCCAAAACTTGTTCTTTTTTCATTTTTTTCTCAATGTGTAATCTAAGGTTGAATTTTTCATTACTATCATCAACCTCTCTAGTTCATGTGGACTTTTCTTGTAAGTCAACACATCAATAAACAAGGATTCTTCAATTATTTGATTACTTCGACCTCAAAGACTTTAATTAGGCTAATTATCCTTCACCAAAAGTCAACTTCCCTCAAACAAATGTTTGGAGCTTAACCAAGGCATTTTGTACTTTTCTTTATACACTTGCTTTTTCTAATTTTCAAAGTATTTTTTTCTTTTTGCATTGTCTCCCTTAAACTTTCTAAATGATCCATATAACAGGGTTTGGGCCGATAACTCGCAAGTCGGATGACTTTAGGGCACCAGATTTTAAACACCCTTACAGGCTTAATAATCAAAGTTAAAAAGATTTCGAAAAGAAGTTTCGCACTTAAAAAAATTATGCCTTGATTAGTGCAATGCTCCTTATCAAATACCTATTCAAGCAAACCAACATTCAACTTAAAACTTTTACCCAATTTTATCCTATTAATCTAAAACAATCCACTCATAAGTTTTCACATAAGGAATCTCAGTTTACATTCGTATCTTCCTACAACCGTAAAATCATCCCCAAACTATACCAAATTTGGTCTAAATATCATTAATGTAGGATAGTTTTGGGTAAAGCATCTATGCTCAATCTATCAACATATCTACCATATGAATCAACTTATTGCATCATGATGAAAAACTGAATTCTAGTGCGCTCATAATATCAAGTTTTGCAGAGTTAAGAATCAATCAATCTAGCATGCAACCTATCCACCGTTCATAAATTAACACCAAATCTCAAATATTTTCATCATTATCGATTAGACTATCTAACCCACACAAGCACACAACCTAATAAAAGATTTTTTTTTTATTTTTTAATATATATATTAAAGCAAAAACAAACTCACAAACACTCAAAAACATACTAAAAGTACAAACAAAAAGTTTTTTCCACCCCCATATTTAAAATCGACATTGTCCTCAATGTCATAAAGTATAAATAAGAATATAAGAGGATGTGGAAGAAAAGGAAGAAGGTACTCCCTGAAGTTTTTTTGTTGAATGTGTAAGGAGCAATTTATTAATTTATTTCAACTTGTATTTTGCTAAGCTCCTTCCAATGTCAATATCCATGATACCTATCAAGAGGGGAAGAAAATAATCAAAATAATAAAAAGAAAACTCATTTTGACTCAATTAATATTTTCCTTTAACTAGGCTAAGTGTCAATGATGAAGATGACCCCCAAACTGAATTGAAACGTCCTTATAACTAATGCAACTTATAAGTCAAGAATAACACTACATGTAATGAAATACGGAAAGGAAAATAAATAAAAGAGTTAGAAATTTGGGTTGCCTCCCAACAAGCGCTTAATTTATAGTCTTTAGCTAGACTGTATTGAGGGACTGATCGTGGTAGTTCACACTGAAATCTTGCAGCCTTATAGTCTTTGCAATTTCCGGCTTTACTCATTTTGACCTCCAAAACTTGAGCTCTCTATTCTCCTCTTGAGTGAGGCTACCTAAACGTTTACGTTTTATCACATTTGACCCTTGTTAAACTTCTTCAGTAGTATATTTGGCTTCCTCCAAGACTAATGGTTGCTTGTGTGGATTATGCAATTTAAAGATCTCATGTGTGTCCTCCACCCTCACAGTTACCTCACACTTCTCTGTGTCAATCAAAATTCAACTTGTGTCGACCTAAGATAATTGGCATACCGCGGTCATCTTCGAGGTCCATAACAAGAAAGTCCGCGGGAAAATCAACTTCCCAACTTTGATGAGCACATCCTCTACAATGCGCCCATGGATATCTGATGCTCCTATGTGCAAGCTGCAGCATCACATTTGATCCTTTGACTTTCTCAACTCCTAGTTTCCTAAAACTAGACAAAGGCATTAAATTTACACTTATACATGTATCACATAAAGCATTAAAATGAAATTATTTGCTTAGTGAAATAGGTAAAGTGAAACTCCCTGGGTCTTTGAGTTTATGTGGTAATTTATTTTACTGTCTTGAACCGCTCTCCTCAGTCAATGCCACTTCTTTCTAGTCTGGAGCTTTATTTTCTTAGATCTTTCAGGAACTTTGCATACATCAAGATCTGTCGAATTGCATCGATGACTAAGATGTTGATGTTGAGCTTTTTCAACATATCCAAGAACTTCTCGAATTGATCATTGAGTTTTCTCTTTTGCAATCTTTGTAGAAAATGTAGTGATGGTACAAATTCTTTAGAATAAGCGATTTCTTTAACCTTTGGATCTTTTGATGCTCTTTCTGTCTCTACTTCTTTGTTTCTCTTAGATTCCTCCAATTGCTTATCAACCTTTGTATGTACCTTTTCTTTTATAGCGACTTGTTACTTTCAATTAATCTATGGCAGTTGAACTCAAGTGCAAGTAGTTATTGCCTCAATGTGTACTTCCTCGATAACCTTCACTACCATTAACTATTGTTTGGAATTTGTCTCAGTGTCATTAGGCAGTGCTCTTAGTAGTCTCTCTAAAAGTGCTTTCACTATTTGTTGCATCTGGTTTTCCAATTTTTTATGGCAACTCCCTAAACTTGCAAACTCGTATCCGTTCTTTGCATGTGTTGAGTAGATATTTTCGCCAACTTAGTCGCAAGACCTTCTAATGAAGACTTCTTTTAATTCTGCTAAAAATCTAGCAGTGTAATTTGTTGTGGTGCGATCCGAGCACCCTGATTGTTGCTCTATTGGAAACTTGAGTGATTTCTCCAGCCTGGGTAATAGGTGTTATGATTTGGATTGTGTTGTTACCTTTGAAAATTCTGAGTGTAGTTCATATCCCTACCGTCTGAACAAAAGAAGGCCTGAATTACAATCAATACTCCCGTGGTTCCCTCTACAAAGTTTACATTTCGGTCCCATTATTTGGGCCGCGTTCATTTGATCCACATTTTGTGCCATGATGTCAACAGTACTGAAATTGCTGTCAAAGAATCAACTTCGAATACCCCAGCAACTCTCTTTCCACTCGTCCTTTCAGTAGGCCAAAGTTCACTAGTGAATGCCAGGTCCTCCAAGATTTGGTGACTTGATCCGCGGTTCTTTTTTGTGATAGAACCATTGCATGCAGAGTCTACGTTAGCCCTACTTATCAGATTTAGACCAATGTAGAAGTAGTGCACCTGAAGCCATTTAAGAAATTCGTGTTGTGGGCATTGGCGGAGTAAACCCTTTTATAGTTTCCAAGCTTCTAAATAGCATTCTGAGTCTAGTTGATGGAATTTGGTAATGTCGTCCCTTAGCTTTGCAATCCTTTTCGGTGGAAAATAATGCTACGAAATTTCTGACTCAATTGGTTCCATGTAGTGATGCTCTGAGGTAGACAAGTGTCTAACCACTCTCTAGCTAGTCTCTCAAGGTGTATGGGAAAAGCCTCAGTCTGATTGTTTCACTGGATACTCCAGATACTCGATAGTTGCATACATATTCGAAAATCTTGATATATAAGCGTTTGAATACTCCAAAGTTCTCCCAAAGAATTGTAGCGCATTTTGAAACATGCTGATCATATCAGTCTTCAGGTAGAAGTTTGACTAACCAAACGCCGGATATATTGTGCTAGACTGGCTTCCACAACTAGTGGAACCATATACTCCCCAATTAGCCTTGCATTTTCATTAGTTGCAGCCACATCCGGTTGTGCTACTTCCAGATTAGCCTCGATGACTATTTGATTCGAATTTTCCTCTACCATGTCTTCCTCTTTCTGTTTTTGGTGTGTTTCCAATTGTTGTCTTTTTCGAAGGTTAATTGTTTGTTCGATCTACAGGATGAATTGAGCAAGATCATCGGTTCTCAAACTTCAAATGCAAGTTTCTGAAAAAGAAAGTAAGAAACACTATAAAATTTTTCTAATAAAATGAACTAAATTGAAAAAAAAATTGAGATTAAAGGTAAAATTAACTAAACTTATGAAAAACAATAGTCTCCGGCAACGGTGCCAAAAACTTGATCCTTTGAAAACACGCAAGTGTACGGGATCATGGTCAAGTAATTTAATGATGAATAGTGTCGAACCTACGAGAACTATGTGTTTTGACCGAGTTAAAATTAATTGCAACTTTAATCGAATAGTAAACAAATTTTGTGGTTTTTTCTTTGCTAATACCTAAATTATCAATTAAACTAATGAAAGTAAAGTAAATGTGCTTTTCAAATATGTGAGATGCATTACTAAGATGTCGAATCCCCCTTATTATTCTATTTTTAGTGTAATAATTAGAGTGACAATTTGAAATCATTCATATTGGTCAATATTTCTAATATAATTGAAAGTCTCTCTCAATAACGATAAAATCTATTCCCCTCATGTGACCCTTCTATTCTCGATGAAAGATGGAAACAGATAAATGCATTAAAAGTACTAGCACACCTATTAAAACCACATAAATCATAGATATTTATATCCTATATCGAACCTTATAATATTTATTATAATGTGCTTAAAGTCAATTGTCTCTCTCGATAATAATAAAATCCACTAACAATTCAATTGTGATCAAGCAATTGAAAAGAACGATAAAAATGATAATAAACATCCACATATCAAATTAAAGTCAAAATAATTAATTGAAAACTAAAAATATAATAACAAAGGTTCATATCATCCTAGAAATGTATATAATATTTGCCTAACATATCGAAGTTCCAAGAAATCATATTTAAGTGAAAAGACATAACCCGAATTTTTGATAAATTGATAAGATAAAGATGAATCTGAAAATCTTGAATCAATTCAATGGTTTCTTGATAAATCACCACTTATGCCTTCTCTTCTTTGCCCAAAATCAAGTTTGAATCTTGACTTGATTGAATTGTTGCAAGTTCCCTTCAATGTTTTCATAAAAACTATGAATTATCCTTCTTTGATAATAATAATTGATGAATATTGGAGTATGAGATGTATATGAGAGGTCTCAAATATATGTTCTGCTATTAGGTATTTGTAGGAGTAGAAAATTAGTTGAAAATCACGTACAAATCGATTTCTAAAAGAGTTTTAATAGAATTAGGAAAGTTGCATTCGCACGTGAATTTTTTGTCTCTGCATAATAGTCAATATTTTTACCATAACATTCTTTCCCGATATCCGATTGAAGCAATTTAAAGTTCATTGGAAATCTAACCCAGAGGGATACAAATTTATATTGATGGAATTTTTCCAATTCAAACGTTTACTGTGCTAAAAAAATGACCTCAATCTTCGACTAAAAATCTAGAATATAATCTGTACGATTGAAAGTTGATTTTGATAATATTTTGATCATATTCCATTCCTTTTTGAGTTCTAATTCCATCCAATTGTCTCATAGAAATTTTTAAAATATTTCTTGTGGTCCGAATCAACTATAGAATATTTACAATTTGGTCCTCAAACTTTGGACTTTGCTCTATTCCTTGAATTTTCTTTTGTTTCTTCCAATTTCTCGTTCAAACATACAGTTTTATCTATATATATATTTTTAAAAAAACTACCAAATATCAATATTTTAGGACCCTGAATAAATGTAAAAAAATACAATTATCACAACCAACAACTTAATTTTATTGCTCTTATGTAGTTATAGTTCAATTCACCTATCTATTCAATTGATCATTCAATTAAAGTTGGGATTATTAATTTCAGTTCTTAGTAGGGAAGTCCTCGTAGGATCAACTCCAGACTCACAATCTACTTTACTACTTGCCATGATATAGTGTACTTGAGATTTTCATGA
Organism: Fraxinus cuspidata; assembly: GCA_903798385.1. NCBI lineage: Eukaryota > Viridiplantae > Streptophyta > Magnoliopsida > Lamiales > Oleaceae > Fraxinus > Fraxinus cuspidata. The sequence goes on from CAIGRP010015292.1 coordinate 10,102, forward strand.
ACAAGTTTTTGAGACGTTTATGGGGACTATGTTTTTATTAGATACCAACCAATTTTAGCCTTAGGTTGAATATTTTTTTGTTTTATTTTTATTCTCAATTTCTCGATGTCTAGCGCATAACACGAGTGATTACTACTGATTTAGCTCCTTTTGATCTTGTCCCGGAAGCTTGCTCCAAGGATCATCAAGACGGTATTTTTCGGGCTCAATTTTACGTTACATTTCTCTACCAAATAACAAATTCAAACTACTTCAACCCACAACCAATATATTCATCTTGGTTGCTCCTCAATCTCACCCACAAAGGATAAGATAATGGTGATGATTTATAGTCTCAAAGGCTAGAAGAAAAATAAAAGAAGGCAAGAAACGAGACCAAAAATCAAAGGAAGCAACATGTTTTTTTTACCGAAAGAGGCNTTGCTCCTCAATCTCACCCACAAAGGATAAGATAATGGTGATGATTTATAGTCTCAAAGGCTAGAAGAAAAATAAAAGAAGGCAAGAAACGAGACCAAAAATCAAAGGAAGCAACATGTTTTTTTTACCGAAAGAGGCTGCCAGTTTTCTCTCTTCTTGCACACGGTTTCTTTCTTCTCTTTTCACATAAATCACCCACAAAAACGGCTAGGGAAAAAACACCATATATATAGGCTAGGTTAGGCTTTAGTTGGACCAATAAAATAGGTTAAATGTGCCAAAATTCAAAACCATCCAAGAGGTAATATAAAGGGTCATGAGCAACATTAATTATTTAAGTTACTACCAATGGCCTACGTTGTTTTCGGGTTGAGCCTTTAGACTTGTTTGTTGGTAATAATTGAATCCAGTATTTACATCATCGTCCAAGATTTATTGGGTATCAAAACCTAACAAATCTCCACATTGATACCCAATCAATATGCAAGCAATCAATATATAAAGTTAACGCTTGCGTAGTCAAGGCAACTAATAAAAATGGAATCACAAACCTTACATCATATTTCAGACCCGAAACACATACCATACCTTCTCCATGTACTCATTAGGGCTAAGTTCACAAACAAATACCCAAGTAGACGTGAATAATAACATTAATCAATCAAGAGCAAATAATCATGTAATGGAGATATAACATAGAATAATCCACATACCTTTTCCAAAATACGTTCACACAAAACAACAAATTAACACTAAGTTAAACAAGCAAACGGTCAAAACACATATGCAACAAATGTATAAATAACCCCATGAAAATATTTCACCACACTTATCTTATCACATTCCATGTTGCTCACACATCGAGAAAATATATCTCACCTCATCGCCCACCAAGCTTACTAGCTGATCACTCAATTCATATTTAACTTGTAGACCTCTATAGATCCTTAGTCATTGGGATAATCCTCTATCACCGCATCACTTCTCCCAACCTACGTGGATAATGGGTATCCACCTAACAGAAGTGATAGAAGTGTCTCTCTCACACTCCACTTTATCAGGGTCTCTTACAGATAAAGGATTCCATACATTTGATCACCTCTCTACTCATTATCCAAATGTCACATTCCACATCCCCGATAATCACTTAACACATGTCTAACTGGTAAGCCTCTATAGATCCTAAGTTCTTGGGATAATCCTTTATCATCACATCACTTCTCTCAACCTACGTGGATAATGGGTCTCCACCTAACAGAAGTGATAGAAGTGTCTCTCTCACACTCCACATCCCCCGGTACAAACCACAAATGTACCCCTAGGCATCTATACTTCATCTCACCAATAGACATACAAAACACAACTAATACATCTTAACGCACTATGCATGCAAACAATTACACCAAGTAATTAAATTGTTCTCAAATTACTACAAATGCACATATCAAACACATTGAAATGAACATATAACCATGCTATAGAATTAAGCAATTACTCACATACAGAAATGATTACATACAGATGCACATACAATAACTATATTTACTATCAATAAACCTCACTAGGGTCATCAATCGATCTTATAACCACGTTCGCCTCATCTCTCATGTTACCCTTTTACTTATCCTTTTTATTCTTAAGACAGTCCCTAATAAAGTGCACAACCTTACCACAACTGTAACACCGTCTATCACTAGAGTTGTCCCATCTCTTTCCCTTCTTCTTATCACCCTCATCACTTGAGTTACTACTCAAATCACCATTATCTTGAGCTCTACCTAATTTCTTCTGCTTAAACTTCATTCTACTCCTCATCATATGCAACTCACTACTTCTCTTATCATCTTTTTCAGCATTAATCTCCATCTTCTTACTTTTAAGGGAATATATGACAATCTTGGGTGTTAAGGCCTACCATACTTAATTGCATTATTAATATATCTATATGAATCAGACATAGAATTAAGCAAAATAATGGTCTTATATGATTCAGGCACCTTCTCATCACAGTTAACAATATCTTGAACAAATTTGTTGAAAATATCCGGATTGTCATCAAGATCCTTTGAAAGATCCATTTTAAA
>CAIGRP010015304.1:0-12460 GCA_903798385.1 Fraxinus cuspidata
TCTTTTTTAATTTTGACAATTTTTACCTTTTTAACAATTAAACTAACGAAATTGAATGGTAAGGAGGTGGATCATACTTCAAAGTTTATACATGGAAGTTTTTCGCACGTCAAAGATTGTGTTTCGAACTAAAGGTTTCAAATATGAACGTTTGTACTATTTCCAACACGTAATGAACTTTTAGCAGCATGCTCAATAGGTAGGGGTATTGTGCTCTTAAGCTTATTAAATTTTTTCAATACCCTCTCTTTTCTCTCTCTTCCTCTATCTTTTCTTTAAATCATAACTACCCAAATCCAAACCCTAAAAATCCCAAAATCACACACACCCCTCACCTTCCTTTTCTTCTATTCACATCCATCAACACCTCCGATTTGCAATTATAAAAAAAAAAACATTGAAATCGATGCGTGTAGCGTCGTGCACAGTAGCGCCTTACTACGTGCTACAGTGTCGTGCTACACAATACATGCAACACCAAGTGAGGCGGCACTTCTCACTGGTGGTGGTGGTTTTGAGGAAATGGAGTTGGGGCAAACATGGTGGCTAATTTTTTGTTTGTTTTTCTATTTGCCATTGGTGATATTGGTGCTAGAGAAATCAGTGAAGAAAGAGAAGAGGTAGTGCAATGATGGTAAATGCTGCGCTGAAGGGAAGAGTATGCCGGGAGGGAAAGGCGACGATTTAGATGGTAGAGGTTGTGGTAGTTTTGAGGAAGTTGGGGCTGACATGGTGGCTATTTTTGTTTGTTTTTCTGGATGAAAAAAGATAGATAATAATGGTGCGGCAGTATCAGTGGTGGAATGGAGTGGTGGTGGTGAGTTGCTCGTGGTGATGGTTTTGATTGTGCAAGTAATGGGTATGGGTTGGGGTGAGGTGTGATAATTTTGATCGCGAAATATGTTATGATTTATAAAATTTGTGATTAGTGATCGAAAAATAATATGTGATTTATTTATTTGATAATTTGTGATCACTAAATAAATTATGACATACAAAATTTGTGATTTTTGGCCTAATGATTTGATAATTTGTGATCTATAAATAACACGTGACCAATTAATTTGGTAATTTGAGATCTTGAAATAGATTATGATTTATAAAATTTGTGATTGAAAAATAATACGTACCTTATTAATTTGATAATTTATGATCGATAAATAAATTGTGATTCATAAAATTTGTGATTCATGATCGAGAAATAATGTATGACCAATTAACTTGATAATTAGTGATCGATAAATAAATCGTGACCTATGAAAATTGTGATTTGTGACTGTGATTAGTAAATAATCATGACTATAAATTTTATAGTATTATGACCTTAATATATTAAATTAATAAAATATATTTAATTAATTATATTAATTAATAAAATATAATTATGACCTAATTTTTGAAATTTTAAGTCATATTTGTTAGTTTTGAAATTGTATCTCCTAACCACCTTAAATGTGTATTGGTCCCATTTATTTATACTAGTCAGTGTTAAATATGTGTTGCATATCATTATGAAATATTTTATAAGTTCTGTAAAAATAATATTTAAATATACGTGAATGTCAATTAATTTAGAATTAATACGATGGAATATATATATGACAATTAATGTTAAATTATTTATTTACATTATGTTTGATACCCATTCTTCTAAAATATATTTTTTTAATCTTATTTTCAACTACACATTTTTCAATAAAATAATATTATACGCAAATCCAAAACATTTTCTTATTTTTTAGTCACATATTTTCCATCAAAACACTATATAATGCATTATTGGGAGAATAATATGGCTCAAATAGGGTGTTAATTTCTAATTAAGTAAAACTGAATGTTAATTAGCATATGTGAATGTGAATAATGAAATGCATTATTGAATGTAAAATTCTATAAACTTATAATTACAATTAATAATATTGAAATACGTAAATGAATATAAATATTAATTAATTGAGAATTAATAGTATGGCACATATGTGAATGAATCTCTCAAATGTATATGTAACTTGATGGTAACCAAGTGACTAAATAAATTAAATATATATTGAAAATTTAAAGAGAAGTAAGGTTTTTTTTTTGAAATAATTGAATCATAGAAAAACGAAAAGTAATGTATTATTGAAATAATTGAATTATAGTAAGGTTAGAATCGTTCAAAAAAAATGATTCTAATTTGATATGATATTTAATATATTATAGATATTTTTAAACACAAAATATTATTCATATTTACTAGTTCATATATAAATTTAAAGTTAATATCAACCCAAAAGATTATATCGCTCACTTTTCATAAAAATTACATTCAGCGTGCAATTTCTTTTGCATATTTTCACGCACCAAAATATAACATATATTTGTCAGTTCATATATAAATGAAAGCTAATAGTAACTTAAAATTTTTACAATTTGATCACACTCATGATCATAAATAATAGTAAAAATTTAAAATTATTTATGTCATAAATCGTTCAAAAGGAATATTTAAATTATACAAATTAATGTAAAATTTCATTGAAATGTTAAAAGATCTGCAATCCGATCAAACTCATTGTTCGTTTAGAAATTTTGGATAAATTAGGAATAACACCATCAAAGTATTTGATAAATAGGTATGTTATGTATTGAGAATGAATTTTACAAAGTATTTGGTAAAATGCATAAAATTCGACCAATCAAAGCTAATTACCACGTATAACTTTTATTTATGCATTTTTTTACAACTCTAAACATTTCAAACAATTTTATACTGTGTATAGCATTGTTAAAGAGGAGATATAAATAAAAACTTAGTGCGAAAATTGACTTGAATAACAAGAGTCAATAGAATTTTTATTTCATCCGGAATTTTAAATTACAAAGCATTGATTGATAAAATGAGATATTTTGGATATTTTAAGACAATCTCCTTTTCATTTTGTGCTCCTTCTTAACAAACTAAAATTTTGATAAATTTTAAAAGATTATAAATCCTAATGAATTTATTGAATTTAAATAGATTTTCACAAATTCTATCTCATCAAATATAGTGAAATTTCAAAAGATTTGGTTATATCTATTTTCAAGTTTGAAATCATCTGAATCTTTTAAAATCCATCTATTAATGAAATATTTTTAAATCTTTTAAAGTATTTCATTGAAATCTCAATTCGGGATACCTAAATTTTAATGAATTTCACTAAAATCTATTAAATTTTCAATTGAGAACACCGCCTAATTATTGGAAAGTAAAACATAAATGGCCAAGATTATTGAGGATGACAAAATATCCCACTATTATTTATGAGCTGAATATGGTTCCCATCTTGCTTCCAAGAAATCCTTGATAGTGGGGGAATGCGATCCAACCCCACTATATGATTAAAATTTCGAGTTCATCTTATTCGACGCTCTATCGTTCTTTCTAAAATTGACGTGAGCATTGGCCCCACCTACCCATTTACCATCCATAAAGTTAACTTGAGCGACTTTTCCACCAAAAGCACAAACAATCCCACTTTGACTCTGTGTCATCCCTAAGTTGACTCTAATAGGTGGTCAACCACTTGTTCAACCAAAATCACCCGTTTGGTTTCCATTAATTAAATAATTCATTTTCTTTCTTTTTAATCAAACATTTTTCAATAAAATAATTAAACGTAAACTCAAAAATTTTCTTTTTTTTTAATCATACATTCTTTAAAAAATCACTATTACAAAAAAAAATACATGATCCCCAAAATCCACACTATAACGGAGCTCAAACATTACAGTACTCTAATTACCAAACACACCCCAGTCCCTTCATACTCCCATTCCGTTTTCCTACCATCATCGTCATCATTCCCCTTCAAAGCACGTGCATCCTTTTTCTCCAGTCACGTGCTCCCCCTTCTCCAGCTTCGAATTCGACTCTCTCTCTCTCTCTCTGCTTTTCTTTCCCCACCGGCCACCCTCACCCCCACTTTCTATACAATATTTAAACATTTTCCCCCAAATTCAATAAGCACACAAATGTAACAAGAATCTTTGTAATTCAAATTCTTTGTACAATCAAGATTCTCAGTAGGATGTGAAGAAAGAGAGATGCATGCCTATAATCGGCTCCCGAATAGCGGACACAACAGCCCATCTTCGCCGCCTTCGTCGCCTGTTTCTCGTTCGCCCCGGCTGCGCCACCGATCCTCCGCCGCCGGCAGACCGGGTCGGCCCGCACCGAAAACTCTAGCCCAGCGACTCGCCTGGATCCTTCTTTCTGTCCTATTAAAACGCCAGGGCATTTTCTTATTCGCACCCCTTTTGTACATTTCGTTTATTCTGTTTTACATGGGAACGGTGTCGTTTGATGTGGTTCCGGTTATAAAGCATCGGCCGGCGCCCGGATCAGTATACCGGAGCCCCCAGCTCTATGCGAAGCTCCGGCCCGAAATGGACTCGGATAATTTCTCTGTTGATACGGTTAGTATCCTGTGAAAACAGAAATTCGAATACTTAGAACTTTTGTGCTGTTTGTGAGTTTTGAATAATGTGATTTAAATTGAAAATGACTGACTATGTGCTTTTTGGTGATTTTGACTCTTGCCTATCATAGTACTAGTATAGCTGCATTAATTGTAATGCCCAGTAATTTTCAGTTAGTTGGACAATATAACATGTGGAATGTTTGGATGCCAAATTAGTATTATGTCAAAAGAAACTTGAATGTGAATGTTGTTGGTTCTTGAAAATTTAGTGCAACCTTAGATCTAGAATGTCTGTGAAGTTTAAAAAAAAAAATACAGCTTTCTTCTGACCTTGGATTGATGGAGTTGATTTAAATGACAGCTACTGTATGTCATCTGCTTGGATTTGGTTGTGCAAATAGAAAATTATGATCTTAGATGCCCGAATTTTGACAATAAAAATACTTATCTTTCTGCACAGATTTTAGTTATAAATTTTGAGCATGGAGTAGATATGAAAGGTTGTTTTTTATAGCTATATTTCTTGCGCATTGGAAAAGATCGTGATGTAGTTGTTCAGGGCTTTGTGTTTATTCCCATCTCCCTTTCCTTGAAGAGTGTAGCTAATGAGGTTGGTGCACACATTTGTTGCCCGAGACTCAACTTGTTGATGTTAGAGTTCAAGAAACACTGATGGAATTTGTTTAGCTGTTCTTGTGTTCTGGTCCTCTAACGTCTCTTGTTGCCATTATCAGTTAACAGGTTGAGTTGTTAATTAATTAAATTTATACTTGGAAATTAACATTTTTAAGGCTATTTTTATGTAACTTTGCTTCTTTGAGGGTTGTAAAGGAACATCCCCTGGCTACCATCTATTATGAAATTTGACTTATACAACCATGATTCGTTGCTTGCCATTTGGCACCTTGATGCAGTTATTAGACTCGGAATTAGTTGAAGGCAATTAATATAGCGCCTGAAAAATTGAATATACAAGCCAATTAAATCCCACTAAGGTTCTTTGTGGACCATTTCAAGCACCTGCAATTTCATTAATAATTGGACTCGTCGAAGTTCTTTGTGCATGCTTCATCGCTTGCTGAACATGGAGGCATGTTTACGTAGTCTTGTGAAGAATGTGGATAATGTATTCTATTATAAAAAATGTCATGATTTGAGGAAAACTTATATTTCTATCAAATGCAGATTGATGACCAGATCCACATTTTCTTAATTAACTCATGGCTGTGATTGATTTAAAGCATATTACTCAAGACAAACATTCCCCCTTACCAGAATTAGTATTGTGGCTACATAATGAATCAGTTATAAGCTGCAAGTAGAAAAGTTGTATGCTTGCCTCGTTGAAGTGAAGATATATAGTCGTCATCTGCTAAAGTCGATAGCTTTTCTAACCTTAATGTGATTTTTTATTGACTGGTGGCTTGTCTTTGAACTTGTATATCTTTTAAATTTTACATCTGTTCCCCTGGTTTGGTTCAAATTGTTTGACCGGTTATTCTAGCTTTGTATTTTCAACTTGAAATGCTTTGGCTGTATGTGATAGACTCGAATGACACTTTTCCAACTTGAAGTAACATTTACAAAAGCAAACAAAGATCACATGATAATTATTCTAAATACAGGAATGTCTTACTCCACTTGATTTACTTTACACTCATGCCTAGGAGTTCAAATAAAAATGGATAGCATATCTGATGGATACGCAAAAATAGAAATTAATGTGAAATGAGAGAACTAGTTCTATCTTTTACTGTTGATAGTTCACTGGATTGTGGTGCCATGTAATGGCTTATAATGCCTACCATCTTTCAGTGTTCTCCCTTAACGAGATTCCTACAGGGGAGGGCCTCAACTTAATTTTAGTTGTTTAATATTTTGAGAAGCCCTCATATGGCTCTGACTTTTGTATTTCAACAAGAATAATAATAATAATGAACTGCATTTAAGATTTGATAAAAATATGTTGTCTTATATTGCTGAAAGATTGTTGATTAATGGTTTCTCATGTGCTTTCTGCTAAGGCTAATTTTGAATTTCATTCTAGATATCGACAATATGGAAACACTCTTATAAAGGGGGCGAATGGAGACCATGCACAAACAAGTCTTCAGGAGGTAGGAAAATTGCTCAATGCTTGCCAACTCCTTTCTACCTTTTTCTTTTTTAAATTTTAGATTTATGCCTATTAATTTTTCGTACTGAACAGCCTAACATAGTTTATATAAACAGCGATTGCAGGCTTGATATTTTGTGACCACTGTCGGCAGATTTTTCGCAAACACTTATGATATGATATTTTCTTGATCTTTCATTAGTTTGTGTGGAATAAAATCCCCTGCATTTATTTCTCAGATTTTCTAATTCTATTTACTTTTTGTTATTTGTCTGACCTTTTCAAATCATAATCAGAAATAGAGTTACTGGTCGTGATGAAAATTCCTGTTTATGTGAACCGATTTGATTTTTTCCTCTTTTCCATGATGTTGCCACTGATCCTCATAATTAAAGTAAATTGGTAGCAGCCATGAACCCAGAAAATTCCTTCAATGGTTTTTGCTGTCTTGATTTCATTAGATTCAAGTCCTTCACAAAATGTTGAATGTTGGATAGTTTAATTTACTTTGTTCTTGGATTTTGATTAATTTCTGGAAACTTATCATCGATAAATTGAACTCTCAGAAGCCACTATATCATAAGAGTGGGTTTGCTAATTGATGAATATGAGCACCGACTACGTGCGCAGGACTAGGGAGTATAGATTGCCGTTCTTGTGCTCCATTAAAGATGCCATACCGATTAACTTCTAACACATTACTTGCTTTCAACTGCATTTCTGGGCTCCATAAATAATTAGTGCTTTTTTTTTGGAAGTTTTTAGATTGTTCACTTTGCTTTGGAGGATTTAACTGCCAATAACCTAAACTTTCTAATGTGTCATCAGGGTATCTAGTTATGAAATATATATATATGTGCGTGGGTGTGCGCGCGCGCGCACGCCTTTGGTTAGTGATTTTTATTTCTTCTAAATTATATGCATGGAACAGACTGCCTAGCATGGATCCCACAGTAACCCAGTATGTTTTGCATTTAGCTACTGCAAATGCTAGTTAATGCTTTTTACTGATAGGCCTCCTTATTGTGTGGGAGTCTATACAATGATGCTAAAGTTATTGCATTTATTATATTCTCTATTTTGATCTGAATATAGTTTGATGTTTCCGTTCGTATTATTTTTGTACACTAAGCCATGGCTGTCCATGTTATATTGCAGTGCCCAGATTAATTTGTAACTCTTTTTTATGGACTCGTCATAGTCATATTTGCGTTGCACTGTATTTTTAAATTCTTTTGTAAGCCTATGTTGAAAAGTTCACAAAAAATGAAGACGGTAAAAAGTTGAGGGAAAATAATTCATAATACATACAAATCGCATATGACATCAATATCATCTAATCAAAAAGATAAGCACAAAAAATGAAATTTTGAGTTTGGAGTGTTGAAAATTTCAGTTCTATTTATGAACTTTGTTAACCGGTCCACAAATTCAAATAATTCACGTGTTTTGAATTATTTATTATAGTTGATAAGTGAAAATATATGTTCAGTACTTGAAGTTTGTTTTTTTACTTCCTATGAAGATGTTTTGTATAAAATTGTTGCTTAATTTTGATTTTGTTCTTAATTCTCTAGTCTTTTGCCCTGGAGTTTCTAAAAAAATTAGCCCCTACAACCATTAAAACAAAACTCTGTTTTCTCAAACTCATTTTTAACCACACATTTTCACGATAAAATATTCTACACGTAAATCCAAATTTTTTTCTACTTTCTAATCACACATTTTCCCAAGAAAAAAAAAACACTATTCCAAAACTCATTTTCTCCAAAAAAATCATTTTAATGGTTGTCAAATAGGGGCTTAGTTTCTTATACAATTTATGTGTATATTGAATTATTTTTCTGTTAGTGGTACAAACTCCGCACGGTATTATTGATTGGTGTTTCATTAAATATTTAGTTATATCTATTCTATTTCAACTTGGACGATTCTCAATTTTTTGCACTTCCTTCCACGCCATTTTTACAGGCCAAGAAATTGCCTACTATGTTGAATAATGTGTATTTCCTGTTATTATTATTCTTCCTTTTTCTTGTGTTTCCATTCAATGATCTTGTATAATTCTTGCTTATTTAACTTATATCTTGATATATATCAGATAATGTGCACTTCTTTTTTACTAGTCCTTTTTTCTCTCTCTCCAAATCTGTGTAATTCAAGATGTTTTGGCATATAGTGATATTATGGGTGGTTCTTTTTTTATTTATTCTATATATTCATTTGTATTAAATATCCAAATATGCACATTAATATTCTATATACAGGCATTGAGTGGGTGGTGAAGTTTGAATGTAATAATTCAAATACATATTTATGTGGGTGAATGTATACGAGTAAAAATATATATAAACATTTACATTTAATTTGGAGTATTATGACTATATTGAGGGAAAATTAAGAAATTATTAAATATTAGTTTGGACACTGTTGTGCAAAAAATGATTCTCGTATCATATGACAATTACATTATGGATATGTGTCATCTATAACTTTATTAAGTGTAGTTTAAGATCTTTCTCTGTTTTAGGTTTACCTGAGTCAAATGGATACATTTATGTTGAGGCAAATGGTGGTTTGAACCAACAGAGAACATCGGTATGGTCAATGCTATTTGTATTCTTCTTACAAAGTTTCTACTTCCATAAATTTGCAGCCTAAGCAATATCCCTGCTCTCTATTTGTTGTTTTTGCTTTAGATATGCAATGCTGTTGCTGTGGCAGGATATCTTAATGCTACACTTGTAATTCCCCATTTCCACTTTCACAGCATTTGGAGAGATCCAAGGTGTGTAGTATTATTATCACTTCTACTTGTGCAATGTGCATTAGTGTAACATTGCATTTGTTTTTTAAAAAAGTGCAATCATAATGGAGATGAAACTATGTAGCATCTTTTGCTGTTGTTGTGTGTAAACAGGAAATGATGGCCATGGCCAGTCAGCTTATGCCAAGTAGGCATCATTATAAAATTAGAACCATATTGATGAAATAGTGGGTCCCACTAGGCAACTAATATGCATTTATTTGGCCAATGCCAAATAAACCTGTTTTGCTTCAATTTATTTCAAAATGGGCTAAATGGAATTGACGTTTAACTTCTAAATTGTTTTGGGTTGGTAATATAATCCAATCAATTATTTACATTTCATCTTTGTAGCACAGATACTTCAATTAGGTAGCGTGTCCGTGTCGGACACGAGTCGATATCGACACTTCTCGGACACTCTACCATAATCATTTTTCTTATTATATTATAAATATTATTTATTATTAATTCAAAGTATTAGCAAGCAAAAAATAGATACTCATGTTTAAAATATTTCAACAAGAAAAATTAATAATAAGTATAAAATTAAATTTATACTCTATAAATGAAGAATTTTTAAGAATTTAATCAACGTGTCGATGACATGTCGTGTCTGTACTTTTTTTAAAAATCGCGTGTCGGCGTATCCGACACGTAACGTGTCGGTCACATGTGTCCGTGTCGATGTATCATAGCTTTTCATTTTGGTTGAAGATGATGTGGCATTGCTTATGCATGATCGCCACAAATTTATGGTGTATCACGTATCTCAAAAGTGAGTCTGGTTACTGTCACGGTGGCAAGACTTACTCTTTTGGATATTTTTTATTTTGAGATAGAAGTTTAAACCAATATTCAGTTGATGAGATGATGTCCTTGTCTTTTCCAAGATAAAATTTTTGATGGTAGTTGTATATGTGCAGCAAATTTGGTGATATTTATGATGAAGAGTTTTTTGTGAAAGCACTAGAAAATGATGTTCGGATTGTGGAGACAGTTCCAGGATACATTATGGAGCGATTTGACTACAATATGAGCAATGTGTACAACTTCAGGATAAAAGCATGGTCATCCATCAACTACTACAGGGATTCTGTTCTTCCAAAGCTACTTGAAGAAAAGTGAGTATCTCTGGTTTTTGTGTCTTCTTTGCTTCTCTTTTTCTTGATTCATGAATAAGATTCTAAGTGCAATGTATTTGTCCACATATATGTGCTCCTTGTATTTATGACTTGCTTTTGATGGCGATGTTCTGATTTGTATGGAAGTAGTTGGTTGTTGTCAGAATATTTTAATAATTTCATACAGTATAGAACTGAATGTGTAGATTTTCTTTTCTTGTGGTTTTGAATATTTCTGCTATTTCACGTTCTGAAAGTAAAAAGTTTTTTTTCTTAATTCTATCCCTTATGACACTGCTATTCTTTCAGAATGAGGATAGTAGACTTGTAATGCTGACAATTTTATTACTATTACATATTCTTTAGTCATTATAACTTTTCCTTTTATATTATTCCTTTTTCATAAGCATCTATTGGGATGAATATGACTGGTAGGAATTGAAATAGGAACTAAAATTGTATAATTCATGGATGTCGACGATGTTGGAGGACTTCGGATTCTAACATGGACCTTGACCTTCAGTGATGAGGCCTGGACTGGGCATTGTGTTAATGGATATTTTACTTAAGTTTTTCTTTTTTCTTTTTTATTATAATTTTTGAAATAATTTGCTTTATCAATCTGGAAAATTTTCTTTTACAATTGGTCTACACAGGATTATAAGGATTTCTCCTTTTGCAAATCGTGTGTCATTTGATGCACCTCCTCCAGTTCAACGTCTAAGATGCTTGGCAAATTATCAAGCTCTACGGTTTTCAAGTTCCATTTCTTCTTTGGGCAATACCTTGGTTTCAAGAATGAAAGAACACAGTGCAAATAATAGTGGCAAGTATATTTCTGTGCATCTTCGCTTCGAGGAGGTTAGTTTATATGCTGTGGCACTTTATTTTGTATGATCAGCTTTGAAATCCAGGGCAATCATTTATCATCCTCTTGTATAGGACATGGTTGCTTTTTCTTGTTGTATATATGAAGGCGGAGACGGAGAAAAAAGAGACATGGATGCTGCAAGGGAGAGAGGTTGGAAGGGAAAATTTACAAAACCTGGTCGGGTTATTCGTCCTGGAGCAATCAGGTTGAATGGGAAGTGTCCCTTAACACCCTTAGAGGTAATACCTTTTAAAGTTTGATCACTTTCAATTTTCTTCCTTGTGCATTGTGTATGAAAGCACATGCCTTTTTATTTTTCTACGATTTTTAGCCTATTGGAAGATAACCAATAAAATTAGAGAAGCTAGAATAATGAAATTTTTATTCAAATGTCAAATGGAAATCTGGCGGTATTGTAATTTTTTCAACTGAGTAAAGTCTGTCAATATGGAATGTTTTATATGTACATGGATTTCACAGAAATCTTTTAAGCAACTGCAGAATTGCTCATTTAGGACAAGGCCTTACAAGTAAAATAGGGAAGACATTGACTGTCTTTTTCTGAACTGTTCCCAGTGTGGAGTTTTCCTGTCTCCCTCTTTCATACATTCATAATTTGACTTTGTAAAAATATGATCACTTGTGGAAGGAAACTTCCTCTGTTAAGCATATTAGGCTGTTCACTCTTATTGGGCTTATCAAAGAGTTGAAAGATAAGCTGGTATCTGATGGCATATATGACTCAACTGGATTGAATGGATAAATGCTATCAAAACTGTATAAGCGTGGATTAAGTCTGTGACGCAATAGCGTATAACTTTTTTTTTTTTGGTTTTTTTATAGATAATCAGAAAATTTTATTAATAAAGGAAGAATACACCGAGTGTATCAGTGTAAACAAGAAAGAAAAGATATAAAGTTAGGCAGCCCCTCTATAGGATTGCTAGACATAGAATTAAATCAAGTATACAAAGTCAGATAAAATAATTCTCTAAGTTGCTCTGCCATCCGTATTTAGTCTTCAAAGCATCGGTTGTTTCTTTCCCTCCACACACACACTACACAATGCATCTCGGGATAAGATTCCAGACAAGCTTG
>CAIGRP010015308.1:0-15865 GCA_903798385.1 Fraxinus cuspidata
AAACGTTCAATTTCTTCTGATTATCGCACCAATTGAAGAGTCCTACAATCTAGCTCGAGCTGCCTTTAAAGTGGCTGAGGAACTTAAAGTTCCTCTAAAGGTAGCTGTGATATGGTCAACTATTGACGGAAATAGCAGAAGTGAAACAGCACTGTCACCTTGGAAGAATTTTGTGGATGCAGTTGAAGTCAAAAGGTCTCCATCTTCACCATCGTGGTGGGATCTCTGTAGAATGACAGATAGAGGAGCCATTTTAGTGAGACCTGATGAGCACATTGCTTGGCGTGCAAAGTCGGGAACCATGAACGATCCTATTTATGAGCTCAAAAAGGTTTTTCATGTTGTACTTGGACTGTAGTCGAGCATGCTTAGTTCAAAATATGTATTTGCACTTGTAGATACATTTTACCGAGTTACACGAATTATAGGCGTTTTGACTACCATTACAATAAGTTTTTACATATTCATTTTAATAATCTATTTTTTCCTCTCTTTTTACACAGAAAATTTCCTATTGATGCCTTCTCATTTTATATATGAGATTTTTTTTTTTTTTTTTAAATTTTCAGCTGTACAGTTTATAGATTCGATGCACAATACAATAATGTTGCGTGACAATACAATAATGTTGCGTGACACGTTTGATAAGGTAAACAGGTTAATACTTGGCAGAATTAAGGGAAAAAAATAAGTTACAATACTTTGTGCCAAACATGTCAATGAGTAGGCACTGCTAGGCAAGTGCAAGATTACTCAGGCTTTTCTTCAACTACAACTAATTTTTACAATGCATCAAAACACTGCAATCAATAATGCAACTTGAAGCTAGTTTAAACTTCATATTCATTCATACAGGAAGAAGGTATATCATTACAAGAATGTGCGACTTGTATCAGAAACTGCACTATATTTTGGAGCCAAAAAAGGGACAAATCTGAAGCCTGATCCAAGTTATAACTGTAGAGATCTATCAACGGTCAAAATTGCTGTTCAGATTGACCTATTGAAGCATCAAGGAGGACTCCATGATCTAGTGACCAAATACATAATTGTTGCTAAACTAACTCCCAGTAGCGCACCAGCAACCACCTAAAATAGAAAGCAAATTTCAGAAAGAATCACTATGTTTTTGCTTAGAACTTGTGAAGCTCTCGTGTATATGGGGGACGTGATACCAATAAAACAAGTAAGAAGAAGAGGGAGGGGGCGACCAAAACTAACATGGCCTATTTTAGTTGTTAAACATCAAGTTCTTTTAGATCTTCTAGTAGATCTAACAGTGAATGACTCAAGCAGAGTGGAAAATGAATTTATGAAGCTTCTTGAAAGAAAATGAAAAACCGTTCATGGAAATGTTCAAATCTAGCACAGAAATAGGACCAGATAAAAGAAATGAGAGGTGTAAAATGGTTTAACATCCTTGACTAAGATCCAAGAACTGGCGTTTCAGTTCTTGAAAACTGAGACCAGAATCGTCCCTTAAAACATTACTTATAACCATCAAAATTCTCATTTA
Source organism: Fraxinus cuspidata (assembly GCA_903798385.1). NCBI lineage: Eukaryota > Viridiplantae > Streptophyta > Magnoliopsida > Lamiales > Oleaceae > Fraxinus > Fraxinus cuspidata. Next base: position 1,517 of record CAIGRP010015308.1, read on the forward strand.
CAGCATAGAACTGAACCTGGGGAGGAGTGTGACCAAGAAGTTCGCGGAGTGGTCTGCTCTCAGCAAGAGGATGCTCAGATGGAAGTTCACATACAATTTGATTTAAAACCTGAAAAAATTATTCCAGTTCATTAGATGTTACTCAAAAAGAACAGCACGAAACTCATTTATTTATAGCTTAACACAATTATGGGTAAATCTGACAATATCCACTTCAATCTATTTGCACAAGTACAAACCCACAGCAGTAAGAACCACGTACCTCTGCTTGACGTCCAGCCTGTAGTCTTACACCAGTTGCATCATACATCACCTGCCAAACAATGCTCGTCTAAGAAAACTGCCGTAAACAATGTTGACTAAAATTAACAACAAAAAATTCGATATCGGACAGATTGATGACGAGTGACAACCAAACCAAGTGACCAGTAAGTATCCATGATCAAAGGCGACGGCACCATACAAGTTAAATGTACAAGTATGTGTTTCTTCAGGAAATGCTAGCACTTTTCTTTAGAAATAATTCTATTTATGGAAATATTATTTCCATATTATCTCATTCTACTGGTTGATTGTCCAATTCAACACTCAATCTAAGTGCTTGTTGAAACGTCCCATCGAAAAGTTTAAACAGTTTTTATCCAATTAACCTTTTACCAATGGAACAAGAGGAGTAAAATATTTTTGGGACTACAGCCTTCTATTTTCATTTAAGGCTCGCGACTCTTCATAGTTTGTTTCTATTAGGAATTCAACACTTAGCCCTTGTTTGGCTACCATTTATAAATTGTCTATAATTGGTCAAATCACTTCCATCCACATATTTCGTAGGACTCATAAATACTAACCACTTATCTACCACTCATTTTTATCTATTTATGATTTAAACCATTTATAAACAACTCCCAAACACGCTTTCAATTCACCAGCTCAGTAAAATCAGGATCAACTAAAAGAATTTAGGTACTTCGCCATTCAAGTATGATGTTATCCCCATTTCCCAGTATATCAGGAAGATAACTTTTAAGATGTAATTTTAACATTCAAGGATAATAACCGATTCACAGAGTATCAAACAGTTATCCAAGTCTTGAACCATACATAACGAGTAAATAATGATTTACTCCAAGAATAAGAGGGAAAGAATATAACATAAATCAAGAGATCATACCACACATGCTAAGATCAATGCGGTTGCAAATAGTGGATCTCCAAAGCCCTCTTGCAAGCCAACAGCTACTGCAAGAGCTGTTACTGTTGCTGAATGAGACGATGGCATACCACCAGATGCAACGAGTTGCTTCAGATCCCAACATCTGTCCTTATACCTGCAACACTATTATAGCCTGAAGACTTTCAAAAATAACTAACATAACCTCATTATATATCGTTCTTCTGTGACATTGGGGTTTGATGCGCATTAGTACAGCATTTATGTATACAACACAACTTCGAGAGGACCAAAAAAAAAAATTTCTTTTATCAACTCTCAAGGTTTCGAGACAAGGCAATAAGCATTAACTTTCAGGGTTTAGTTCATGGCCTAGACATTGCCTAATGTAGGTCATTAACTTTCTAAGTAGAATCTCAAGTTAATCCTTTTTTATTCTCCGTGAGAGGGGGCACGGAATATTTCTTAATATAATATTTAACCACAGTTTCTGTACATTATTGCCTATCTTGTGCACTAGTTCGAGCTCCATCTAAAAAGGCATCAGTTTTCCATGAATTGTTGACAAGTTCTCTTAGATCTTAGGTTTTAATTGATTTGTTTCTGAATATGAATATATTGAATTATATTTAGTAAAATTGATTAATTCACTTCCTTCAACCTTAGATAGGAAAAATCGCACTCGTTTAGGGCTTCTGCTTCTTGTCAAAAAAAACTCTTCCAACCAAACAAAACACTTTCAGAATTATCCAAACAGGCCTAAGATCAGCTTCTAGTCTTAAAAGCAACTTTTGGCTTTTGAAAAACCTGTCAAAGAGGCCCTTAGTATTCTTGATTTCAGCGTCATTGTCATTTTTATCATTCAGTAAGGGTTACCCAGAACATACGACTAGCTAAACGAAACAAAATAGAATCGAAAACGAAGTGTTGTTAGAATTTGGGAAATAATTTCCTCATAGTAATACACACACCGCGATAAATACAGAAATTGAATATATAACACAAAAGTCCACAGTATCTAATTGTGTACACCTGTAACTACTTAGGCATCCTCCTTTTACGAGCTGAGCTAATTTTAAGGATAAGTTCTATATATGAACAGGCACCCTCATTGTTGACGGGGGACCTGGAAATGTCAACTTTCAGCACAAAACTAGTTCTGTGAAGTGATCTAGCTGGGAATATGGAGCTGTGTCGACGTCGATTCTAAAAGGTGGGGCCGGGCCGAACGCTCTCCCGCCCCTTGCAAGCCAGTCTCTGCCTAATGGGGTTCTAACAAAGATCTAATTCTAACATAAGCATGCAACCAAATATAAAAGATTTAGAACAGATATACATAATTTTCACAAAAAGAATAACATTAAAGTCATCGATCCCATGTCCAAGATTTCCTCAATCAAACCAAAATTCATCCACATATGAATAGATAGATACACATATATACATATACACAATGAATCGAAGTGTACCAGGAGGTGATGAGTTTAAACGATTGGGCAAGAGCAAAGGCGAGGATGGCAGACATTAATGGATAATTCGCTAACACCGAGGTCGAGATATACGAGGTGGGTGTTTCTGTTGACCTTGGCATTGCATCTTGGATCAACCCAACTGTTGATCCACCCATTTCATCCATCACCATTTTCGATTACTAATTTTCCTCTATTTTAGTTTTGACTCTCTCCTCCCAATCTACAATTCCTGAAGAATTTTACATGGAAAAAAAAGAAGCTGATTGAATGTTAGGCAAACAGGTCCGAGGTTGCCATATTTATTGTGCTCAAGCCTCAAGTGTAAACAAACAAACGGTCTGTATGCTATTTTATTTCATCATTTTATATCTACTAATTCAAATAATTAATTTATTAACCACAAAAATTATTTGCAATTCTGCTTTCATTCATTGAAATCACCACCAATCATTGCCTTTTGCTAAACGGGAAATACAGTCTATCCATCTAAAATCTAGCTTGGTTAGACGAAAAGATTGTGGACTTCTACTTCTGGAGAATAAAGTAACGAGAACATCAATTTAAATAATAAACATGAGCATTCATTAAAATTAACTTACTCTTTCGAATTTCAAATCAAATTTTTGACAGTGTTTCATTTGGCGAGCCAAAACTTCACTTTTCAATGCGAGCTTTATCGCTTTACTAAACACGTATTTTTCGTGTACCTACATTCTCAGGTACCATTTATTTGCGTATCGTGTCTCTCTCCAGCAATGAATATGTTATTGAATAAAAAGAAAAGAAGAAAATTAAAAAAATACACGCTGCACATGGCTAAACATAATTCCTTGAACAAGAACAAAAAAATTTCACTTACTCTCTAATCAAGAAATAGGAACAAACACCAATTCTATTAAGAATGGCAAGTGGAAAGGTCAGTAAACCTCCAACGGCCTTTATCAGCCTAATAAGAATTAGAACTGTACAATAATTACGTAATTAACAGTGGTACAAAACAATTGGAACCAACAAAACGCGATTGGCATTTATCCAAACAGCCTTCAAGTAATAAAGACGAGAATGTTCCCACCACGAGCATCGGAATGCTTACATGATAGTGCAATTGCACTTCGACTCCAGCTTCAGAGGCTTTACGCTGTCGGCGTTATTAGGAGCCCCAACAACATGTGTAGTAGATACATCTGTTTTTTCACCTTTTTCAGCATTGGTGTGAGGCAGTTTTGTATCTGTTTCCAGCTTCTTTTGTCGAGCTTTTTGGGACTTAGGAGTACGTTTTCCCATGGTTCTTGCGCGCACATCTCTTCTATCGGGATTGGATTTTCCAACCAACATTACTGTAGGTCGCAAGCCTTCCATCGTTGAGTTCTCTTTCTCTATCGATATATTTGCAGCCTCGTATGCCAGATCGTGAACAATAGAGCTGCAGAAGAGTATCGCATCTGTCGCTTCTTCCAGAGTTAGGCTTCTAGTTTTGAGTAGTCCCTGGTCCTCTGGTACAACAGTTGATTCTTCTGCCAGATAAAGAAGTTTCAGCAGGAGCAAAAACGAATAATGTGAAAAGAAAGTCATCCACCGAGTACGATAATGAGAAGAAAAATAAACAGAAAATATTCATTAAGTCTATCTTTGGCTCATGTTTATAATCTGTTTATAAAAAACCCGTAATTCGAGACCCACGAGTATTACTCATACATCATTCATTTTATTTATTTATGATTTAAACTGTTTATAAACACTAATCAAACATGCTCAAACAACTTTACCAAGACTGAGAATGGACTGACTATATAAAATTACATTATTAAGTAGACAACCAAGTGTCGACAACTGTAGTTATATATATATATGCATTAAGACAAATTATTGGTTTTTGCACTTGACCACTGATCAACAAATAACAATATTTGCAAATTGAAATATAAAATAGAAAAAAATAGAGGGAAAGAAAAAGGTATGTATGTGAAGATATATTCGCCTAAAAATAAATAAAATTGAGGATTCATTAAATCATTGCCAAAGAAAAACTTTTCAATATTCCTATTTGAGGAAAATCACTTATTCCATGAACATCAGCAGACAGCAGGATAGAAAGAGAAGTAATTTTTTTCATTCACGACCATGTGAGATTTTAAGTGTGCTTATACACATATTTAGTTCACACTTGTGCATGTATCATACATAGATAAAGAGTGCAAAAGTTAACATCAAAGGAATTAACAAAACAAAATGTAGCTATTCTTTGAAATAGCTTTGAAAAAGATTAATAATATGTTCAGGTTTAAACGTATTCCAGAAAAATGTTTGCAAAGATTTTAGCTAACACAATTTTTGGTTCATGAAGGGATGCATAAGTGGGTTTCTTGCAAAGATTTTAGCTAACACTAAGATAACCTTCTTTTCTAGTCTATATATTTTAACTGAAATAAGTTAACTTTTTTCTGCCTCGACCAAACAACATTATGAGTACAATTTACTTCCTTTCTACTTCTCTCTACTTTCTACTCCAATCAAATATACACCAAAGGTCTGCATGCCATGCAAAGTACATATAGAAAACGTGGAACACCATGAGAGTCAGATATTGGACCAAAATTTCAGAGATTTTTTTTTTGAGAAAGTTATAGAGAAGACAACATGAAGTGGAACAATCTGGTAACAAGGCTAGCTTCATACAGTTGGGAAGGCATTGCTGCATTAGGTAATTCCATTGCTGGAACTATAGAAGCATTTAATGTGAACAGATAAAATCACTGATCGAAAATGGTAGAAGCCAGGTTAACCTTAGCCATTACAAAATGAATTTTACAAAGGATCTAATGGCATATGATGAATAAACCGAATAAGTTACAAGCTCAAAACAAGTACTCTCTCAATCCCATTTATATAAGCTGACTTTCCTTATTTTCTTATCACAATTATATAGTTCTAATTCTTTATCGAGAATATTTTGTTTTGTTCGTTTACTAACATACTGTTATTTAATTTGCCTAGTTATAACCAATTTTCCCCACTTAATCTTGAAATTGTGCATATATAAAGATACCTACTTCTTGAAATCATCAAAATACATACACACATTTCCCACTTTTTGGAATCATTCAATTTCTTTACTACTTCCAACAATAATTACTACTAGTTGTTGATAATTAAATAAGGGTAAACTAGGAAAGTTTTTGACAAAATTTGTTTTTTTAATAACATTAAATAAATTTTTTTAATCCGTGGGAAAAACAAAACCAACCTATATAATAAATGGACGGAGAGAGTAGTATTTGTATGTATCTGGCTAGAGAGTACGATTCTTAGGAGTAGAGAAGTGGGAAGAGGAACATATAAGCATTAAATAGCTTTCATAAACGCAAGATATACATACTGAGGGTGCTCTGTCCAGGATCTGAGGTGTCAAGTTCTTCAACAGACGTTATCGGAACCGAAGGCTGCATTGAATCATTCCTGCCACTCTTTGAATTGGTGGAATCAATGTCAGATTGTGAATCAAGAGAAAAGATATCGCCATTTTCGATTTCCATTTCGGATATAGAATCCAAAGAGCTCGGATTAGGCACCTCTGCAACATCCACCCAGTCACATGAATTTGGTGTGGCATCTTCCCCTAGTGTACAATTGTGGGGAAGTGTTGATGATGCTTTTATAGTCATGGAGTTACTTGAATGGTTTGTCAAGCAGTCACCATTCTCGTGTGATGCTGGCTCTTCAAAATTCAAAACTGACACTACTGAAGTATCTGCTATATGAATGTTCATCACATTGCCTGACATTTCTGAGGCAGTTCTAAAATTGTTATTACTTTCAATGTCGGTGCATGTATTGCCTGCTTCTGTATATTCTGAAGTCAATGTTTGTTCTCGAAGATGTGTGCATGCAGCCTCCCTGGCATCTTTTTCGACATTGGAAGCAATTATTTCAAAACTATCATCATGAGAGCTTGTTGCCACACTCAGGACTTGAAAACCAAGACTTGAAGCACCAGACAACGACGAGAGAGAGCGCTTGTGCTTTGTTAGAATCTCAAACCTGTAATTTTCTAGATCAGATTTCCTGTCATTTACTTGCTGTTGCACACGGGTCTCTATTTGCCTCAAAGGCCCTAAGTCAACAGAAGATGTCATTGACACACTGCCATGCCCAATGGAGCTTCTCATGCTGTTTACACTGTCCCCGACACAGGAGAAATCGTCATAACTGATGTTACTTGTTGTGAAACTCCTACTTTGAAAGTGTCCTTGGCTTCTACTAGATCTCTTCAGTAGCAGAGATGTACCTGCACCTTCTGAAACATCAACCTTTGAACTTGAATAGCCCCCAACATGCTGATGACCAAAGTTGTCATCAATAGATTGATTGTTCACTCGTCGGTTGGTGATAGTTAGCTCACCTTTATCCACCATTAGTGGTGAAAGAGAGCTTGCAGGGGCGATATTCTGGCTTGGCTCGCTATATGAACGATTGAGTTGTTTGGTCCCTGCTTTACCAGTACTAGTTACTTGCCAAGATTTTGATTTTGCAGTGGAGCAGTCAGCTTCAGGTGGCCCATGTTCTAGAGTCTGCACAAAATTCTTTGAAGTATTCTCACTAACTGTCGTTGATACCGGTGTAGTAGTTATAATTGAGGTTACTTCCAAATTTCTGCACGCCAGACAAAGTTGCAGGTCCCCCTCCATTACTAATTCAGCAGAATGTAGTGTGCAACCACACTTAGAGCAAACCATAGTATCTTCAAGGCTGTCAGTGTCTGAAAGATCACCTCTCGTCTCCGGAACTACAGAAGTTGCAGTGATACCTGTAGCAGTGTCATTTCGGCTGCAACTTCCAGTGGCAACTACTACAGAGTGGCAGTCAAATTTATCATCCTGATTGCTAGGTGATTTCTCAAGGGTGTTATACTCAACATCTTCATTTAAAGCATCAGAACGATCCAATTCAAATATTTTGTCTAGCGCTTCAGAATATTGTCCCTCTACACATTCATTCATCACATCCTGCGGGTTTTGTTCACTTCCTTTGGTATCATGTACACCTGTTGTTACCTGATCAGAACTGGTATTATTGCTAGTTGTGATTGAAGAAGTTCTGGAAGTCACCGAATGATGAGCTGTACTTGCTTTGCCAGCATAGAATGTTGTACTGGGGACACTGGACAACAGAGGCCTAAACATATTCTGAGGAGCTTTCCGACGATCCTGTACAAGAAAGGAAAGAAAACGTCGATATAAATAGTTCTGCCAAAAACCACTGATAAAAAGTGCGGTCACAAGTCATGCTCTCAAAGAACCAGCCGCTGTCACATCAGGTCGCACGTGTCAGGAGTACATCACAAATACACTGGCATTTAATCTGCTATAATAATATTTTTTCCTCTAATGCCTTCAAATGGTAACTTAACTAGCTGAGAACATTATAATTGAAGATTACAGGTTTTCAATTAAAAAATGATGTGGGAGGTGGAGCTCATCCAATTCCAATCTAAGTGAATTGTTGCAGTCATAATGTCAAGATGCAGTATTCATAAAATCTCAATATCATTCTTTTAGCAGTTAAAATCATAAATCTTACAAGTCTTCGTTACTTTTCTCTTATCTTTTGCGATAAGGTTTGAACTAGACCATAACCTGTGGCCAACAAGAACTCTAGTTCCACATAATTTGTCAAACATGCATAACCACTATTAGTTGCACTTATTCCTTTTTGTTTAGACATATCAGAAAGCACATAAAGAAATTTGAGATAAAAAAAATGATACCATAATAGTGATGGAGACACGAGCAAAATGGTTTTCTTTGGAAAAAAAAAAGTTGGTTTTCTTTGGAAAAAAATGCCAATGTTCGATCAAGTGTACAGACAATCAATCCTCAGAGCTTGCTGGAAAGAATAAGTATCCAAGAACATAGACATTTGAAGAAGTTAAAAGGGTGTGAATCTTCAACCTAGAAGCATAGTAGGTTTTATTCAATATGCACTCTTTAACGTATTGTTAAATTCAAAAGTAGAAATGATTGACAAGATACTATAAAACAGTTCCAGAAACCCAACAAACTGCGACACCACAATGCTTCCCACATTAGTTCAGTTCATTAATGAACCAAATTACTTAAATAGATGAAAAACCAGTAAGATCGACTGATTGTATTACTAAGTTTAGAAAGTGATCAAGCTATGACAAGTAATAAATTCTAACTCAACTCAACTAACTTTATCCCATACTCATGTTGGGCCCAATACATCGTATCTCTTCTTCGACTTTGCTCTATCAAAAACCATCTCCAAATTTAAACCAAAAATGATTCATGTCCTTTTTGGTTACCTTATCCATGTAATTTTAGGTCAACCTCTTCCCTAACTTCTAACACTAGTTTTCTTTCTTTTCCTTACCAGTACATATAGCAGCCTTTGTGGAATCTTTCCAAACCATCTCAGTCTGTTCTCACACAATTTATCCTCAATGGCTAACCTTAAACAACTCTCATTTATCCTCGTTTCTTATTCTGCCTTTTATATTTAACACACATTCTTCTTACCGTAACATCTCCATTACACTGAAATCATGCAAATGATGTTTCTTAGTAGCCCAAAAAAGAAAATAAATATCCTTTTCCCATAATTAATAAAAGTCCAATCCAGTTATACTAGAAGTAAAATTGGAGAGCAAGTAAAACAAAAGGTAACGTGTATATACATAGTTATATGATACATGAATATACATATATATAATACATAGATAAACATATACATGTACATTTTACTTATATTTATACAAACCATCCCTGAAGTCATGCAAATTTGAAGAATTAAATAATGGCCAAATTATTAATTTACAAGGATAGGCTCATAGGCCAGCGTTTCATTTCTGTCGTTTCCTCGTTTGCCATGCATATTGGCGGAATATGTATACATAAGTGCATGACCACACAACTGAAAGCCTAGACATGGACATGCACACACAACTCAATTACAATCCACTGTATTGCCAAATTTTTAGGTGGTAGATCAATTAACAAGAGGAAGTGAACAATAGACAACTAGGGTGACGAGACAATAAATTATAGCTATCAGGAAACTCATCATCATTACCGAAACAAGAAAAGTAGATACCATTTGCTGAAGTGCCAAGTCAAAGGATCTCTTTGGAGCAGAGCTTGAGGAAAAAATCCTAGATGCTTTCTTAGAAAAACCCAGTGCTCTGTTATTCGGGAAAGCACCTATGCTCATTGGAGTTGAGCGGTCTAAGCTGCTCATGGAAATGGATTGTGGGGAGTCTAGATCATCGTCACCAGATGATGCAACTGAACCTTTGCTGTGGGAACTAAATGGATCTCGGTCACGACTGTGTGATGAACTGACACTTCTAGAAGCAGTTGGAGACATTGATTGTCTGCCAGATCTGTGGCCCATTCTGGATGCTGGGGAGGAACCTCTGACATACGATGCAGGTCTATCAGCCATTGAGGTACGAAGATTAGGAGGTGCCTCCGAAGAAAAGTCAGGAATGTTAGATTGCCATGCGCTTATTTTAGGTGATGCAGAGTATGCTTTGCTTGTCTTGACGGGTAAGGTGCCTCTCACCCTAGATGGGGCAGCAGAACCAGTGCTCATTCTCCTAGGAGATGGGGTACTAGACCTCGGAGCAGGAGTTGATGGTTTACTTGGTGGGGGAGATGGCCTCCTTGATGAAGTAGGATGCCTCAAAGTAGGAGGTGGACTTGCATGTGGTGCTGATGATGGCCTGCCCCTTGATTGCAAAATATTATCATCAGACCGTGGAGATGGGCTAAGGCGATGGGGACTTGCACTACTTCTGCTATTTCTGTAACTCTTCTCCATCTGAATTTAAACGAATTTTCAAAAATGTGTTTGAACAAAAAGAAATAACGATTAGAAAAGTTCTATTGGAGATTCTCTGTGCATTAAGAAATATTGAATTCTCACAATCTTACCGTGGATGATCTTGAGATTGAAAGAGGTTGACTCCTTGGCCTGCCTCTCCGTGCAAGATTAATTGGTGGTGTCTCATCGTCCAGAGAAGGAAAAAGTGGAGTGTCGGGAGGAGTTATTAACCTTTAATAAGTCATTACATACCAGCAAGAAACAAGTAAAATGTAAGAAGGCCATTATATAGGATAACAGTAATATACTATTTAATGTGTAAACCACCATGGGAGACCCCTTTTAGAATCAAAATTTTATTTCTTTATGCATGGAATAATTAGTCAAACATAATGTCATAGATGAACTTATATGAAAAGCCCAACAATTTTCAAAAAGGATGTCTAATAGGTATCTTTTTATTTGTTTTTTCGAAGCTTCCAAAAATAATCGCAGTTCCAAATTACATACTATTTTCAAACTGAAAACGATTAAAAAAAAAGGAAAAGCAACTAACCAATCATAATCATTTTTATCTCCTTCTGCATTGAGCAGGTCACTACTCTCTCTCCGAGTTGGAATGGAGATTCCGAGCTTATAATCCGAAAAGTCCCTTAATTTTGTAGCTTTGAAATGCCATAAATGATAAAAAGCAACAATTGTCAACAATACTAAATCAAGAAATCTGAAGATATATGTCACGCATGCTTCAGTAAATGCAAATTCTATAAACCAAATATAAAAGCAGATTATAGTGTGAGAAATTACAGATGTCATCAAAGTCATTTGACTGAAGCAAGAAATTCTCTCTTTCTTTGTTCTGAACTTCATTAAACAGCGCAAGATCATCATCCTTCTCCCGATAGAGAATCCCACTCTCAAGACTACGTCCTCTCTTGTGATTCTCTACCCTCAGCTCCCTCCGAGGAGACATTCTCATTGCTGGTGATGGAGGCATCTCCAAACCCGTGGTTTGACTCACAGGATGAAATCTCAATCAAAATCCTCCAAAAATGCAAACTTCACACCACACATCATGAAGATCACAAGAAAGTAGCAATAATGCTAAACTTTCCACGAACTTCCACGAAAATGAACCTGATCCTATATCCTACTGCTCCAGAAAACAAACAACCACCTCACATTTGCCTTGTACACAAGTAAAAAGTCATCATTTGATACACCTGCAAGCATCCATAGTAGAGGGCAAGCTCAAATTTATCCAGTTCCACTTCAAATTTTCAAAAGACAAGCTTTAAATGCCCAGTTTACTCAAAATCCAGTCTCCAAATAAAAACCCAGTAAATGTGAAGCAACAAAAAACATAATTCACGCACTACAATCTCAAAATTCCTACCTGTTATCATTTAAACCAAAGCAAAACCCTAATTACATTCAAAATTAACCTTCACCAAAGAGATAAAACACGTCAATTGCACTTACAGAATAATCCCTCCACAATTAACCAAAAAGCCTCGACCCACCTCGCTAAATGTTCCGCAGCTCACCATTTAACCGAATTCTACGCAAAAAGAAAAATGCTGTACATACAGGTTGAAATCTTAAGTAGATCAGGGGAAAATGAAGATCAAGAAGGAAAAATGGGGAAAGAAAATGAAAAAAGCTGGAGGGTTGTAATAATGGGTCACGTGATGGGTGGATTGTGAAGAGAGAAAGCGAAATGTGCAAACAGTCAGTAGCACCACCAGCTGCCCAGCATCAGATCAGCTATTATAAATTTTATTTAATTTTATCTATTGATAATGATACAAAAATAAACAACTTAACTTATTTAAAAATAGAATAAAAACTTAAAAATTTTAGAAAAATGTAAATTAGGAGCCTGCTTGGCTAAGCTTAAAAAATTTACTTAAAATGTAAGTGAGTTAAATAAATGAATTTTTACTTGTTAAAGTTAAAAATAAATAAATAACTTATCTACCAATAAGATAAAAGTTATTTTCTAATGAGATACCTTTTTTTTTTTTTTTTACATAAAAGTAAAAGAAATTATGTTGCACTTTTTGAGAGAGACTTTTAAAAGTGAAAAATGAATTTTTTTTTTTTGGGGAAGAATTATGTCACACATAGAATGTGCAATTAAAAAGAATTTCAAAAAATTTATTTTTTAAAAAATCTCTTCCAAATAAGCTCGTCATTCCAAATTGCTCAAAAAAACTTCTGCTTGTTAAATTTAATGGAAAATTCAAATTTTTATAAGTAATTCTTTCGAAAAAATTTGCTCACTTTGTGAAGATGTTTGGTTGTATTCTAAAGTAACTTAAAATGCTACATTTTTCTAAAAGCACTAAGATATATGTGCTTTTTAAAAAAGCAAACATTTAGTGGCTGTTCTCTTTGTGTTTCAGTTTTGAATTCATTTTGAGTTTTGTGTGTCCATTTTGAGATTGTTGAAAATGTGTTCTTTTTGGCATTTTGAAAAATTGTTTTGAAAACACCAAAATCGTGTTTTGAAAATTTTGATTTGGTGGTTATAACTGAAAACACCCAAAAAAGATAAATTTGTCGTTTTGAATAACTTGTAACTGATCAACAATCACACTTTTTTCGTTGAGAATGATATATAGCAAATGTAACACAAGGTTAAACATTTCGAATCGACGGTGTGCATTTTATTACAAGTAACAATAATTTAAATAGTTAAACAGATAATGATAAATTTAATAAGATCCAGCATAAACCTCCTCACACACAGCCAAAGATGGGCTAGAGGATCAACAACTTAGTTGGCTAACGAAGTTTATAATAATATTAGGGTGCATTTGATTGTAAATATTTTTCATGAAAAATGTAGGGGCTGATCTCTTTGTATTTCAGTTTTGTGTTTTGAGTTTTGAATTCATTTTGTGTTTTGAGTGTCCATTTTGAGATTTTTGATAATGTGTTCTTTTTGGCATTTTGCAAAATTGTTTTGAAAACACCAAAAACAAGTTTTGAAAATTTTGACTTGGTTATAACTGAAAATACTCAAAACGACAAATTTGTCGTTTTGTGTTTTCTTTATAAATTTTTAACTTTTTTTTAAAAATTCGTTTTCGAAAATGGGAAAGAGAACGCGTTTTCTCTACTTTTGAAAATCGAAAACAGAAAACGGGTTGAAAATGATAAAGAGAACATGCCCTTAAATTTTTTTTAAATACATGTACTCTAGAATACATCGCTTCCTTCAAATATTTTTAAAAAATACAGATTTTATGATAACTTTTGAAATCACAATAATAACACATGACAACAAATTGTTAATACTGAATTCTAATCTTTTACATCAATTTCATCTCCTCACATATTTGGAAATCATGCCATTTTAATTGGTAGTGATGAATTGAACTTTGCTCAATAATGGAAATATTAACCTTTGCTACTCATCAAGAATTCATATTAGAATAAAATAATTGAGGTCAAAACTATGATAAAAATAATCGATGTATCTCAAAAGAGTAAAAAGGTGAAAAGATGACACAAGAAAAATACAAATTTTCTGTTTGGATTTCTTTTTTTGATGCTAAAATTTTTACTTTTCAAAAAAACAAAAAAAAGATTGATAAGTTGGTAGTATTTTAAAGATTTATTAAAATTAATGTTTGAATTTGAAAAGGAAAATTTAAGGAGAATAAAATAAATCCCAAACAGAGGCACTGTATTGCAATTTCATTTATACTTTTACCCTTTTTTTTTTAATCATTCGCAAGTAAGATGTCATTTTTTCTAAGATGTCTCTACTTCTAACTTTCAAAATAAAAATTATTGTTTACTTTTCTTTACACTTATTAGCTAGTGAATTTATTTCAAAATAAACTATAG
>CAIGRP010015312.1:0-11796 GCA_903798385.1 Fraxinus cuspidata
GGAGATTCCAATTATCCGAGCGTACGATTACGAAGTGAAGTTGTATTTTTTTTTTTATTATTTTGGGCTGTATTAGATTATATTTTCATATTATATCATTCTAAGTTTTAATGTATTTATATATTAATCGAACAATTTTTAATATTATTTAATTAAAAATTAATAATTATTATCGTCATTCCTGTCGTTACGATCAACAGTCAATGATCGTCGGCCGCCCGTGCTGGACTTGATGACTAGATTCGCCCCTCACTACGGGGAAAAAAATCTAAGTTCAAGCTCAAAGTTTATCCTTTTTTCCATGTCAGAATTAATCTATCCTTTTGAGTTGTAATAGTACATGTGCCTGTATGAAATAAACGTCCACACAACGAATATGTTTCCAGTTTTTTATCAAAAAAATACTACAGAAAAACCTCGTTCTCAACCACGAATATCGTTGATAGCAAACCGCAATACATCGTCTTCAACAATAAATCTTAATTTTGTCATAAAATTTCAAGAAAAAAAAAGAAAATACGAAAATTACAGCAATGGAGATGCGAACGAGAAGAGCAAAGACTCCCGCCCCAATTATTTACTCAACCACAAATTTGTTGTACGAAGGTAGCTTGCACCAAGGATGCTGCTTCTTCACGCTTGGGTTGGGCTTTCCAAGTGGTCAAAAACGTCGAGATGGGGCTTTGATAATTGATTTTCTTGATGATAAGTGAATTTCGTACACTTATTTTGATTGTCAAAACATGGATATTCGTTATTATTTGGATTGAATTGTGGCTAAATTTGTTGTTTATTTTAGGTTTTAGGTTCACATCGATGAATACACGGAAATTGGAGAAAATGATCAAGAAATGGAGTTAACCGTCGTAAATAGAGAAGATGAGGACTAAAATGCAAATAATCGAAACTTAGCTTGGAGGGAGAAACGAAAGTTGAGAGTGCAATGATTCAATTGGACATGAAGAGAAGAGCAACGATTGGATAAAAGTAGAAAATGATGCAAAAAGGGAGCTTGTGGAAAGTTTAGGGGCCAAAACGCAAATGGCCCAAAAGTGAGCCCTAAGGAGCGCGTGCCCTCGCCTGAGGCTAAGGCGTGCGCCTCAAGGCAAACCGAGGGGAAATTTTTTCTTTTCTTATTTTGTTTTAGTAATGTTTTAGGGCAATCTTTTAGGTATAATATAAGGAAAAAATTCCGTGACTTAGGGGGAAGAACTGTATTTTTAGCAGAAAAGAAAGAAAACTCACATCTAAGAAGAAGGAATTCACCGTTTGGATCTGATTTTGGAAGCTTGAAGTGAAGATTTCCATATTTTCTTCACATTTATATGATTCGGGTGATGGCTTCCTTTTATTTTCTGTGTATTTCTTATATTACTGTGCTAGGTCGAGTTTAATTGTATTGGATGGATGATAAAACTCTTTGATTTTTAGTTTTTAATTCGAGATTTGTTATTTTTAGTTTAATTCTTGCGTTGTGATTCCATAAACATGCTTGTTCATATTGTTTTAATGCTGGCGCACCATTAAGACAATAAGTTGCTTATTCGTAGTGTTGAAAAACTCACTATATGTAAAACACTGTTTATAGAACACATGAATAATAAGTATTTGGAATAATATTTATAAAATGTGCGATCGTGGGTGATAATCCTAAATTTCAATGCATATTTGTCATATGAATGCGGACTAGGAATATAATTGTGTCGTGATAAACATATGTTTATTATATCTTGAGAAAGAGTAGTAAATAAAATTGAAATTATTGATCCTCACAACTACAATGATTGAATTAATTATCACAAGTTGAGAATTGAAGTTAAGAGTCGATTAGAGGAGTCGGAAATCTAATGCATTCATGACTTTTAATTCAAACAAATATTAATTGCTCGCATAGCTATAAAACGTAGTAAAATATAAATCAAACATATTTTGTCATAATCACGAATTTATATATATCGAATACACTAGAATTAAGATTTACTCCATGTGGGATGATAAATCTCTCATCACGATCATTACTTGTACAACGAACCCGTATGCTTGCGGGATTATTTCGTACACTTGATTTGGGGCTTAGGGTTTCGATTGTTTGTCGACTGGATTTTCAAGGATTTGGGGATGGAGTTGTAAGAAATTGATTTGAGAATTTTTGGGTTTCTTGTTTGTGTTTTAATTCAAATTGGTAAGAAACGCATTTGAAGACATGTTTGACTGTGTGATGTGTCGATGACATGGCTCTTAGTTGGCGAAACATTTAACATCTGGAGGAAGTTTACGGTCCAGATCAGACTTCCATCCTCCATGTCAGCATTAAAAGAGACGACAACCATGCGGTGAGTAACAGACAATAACATAGCAAAGTTCAGTGGCTAATGTGACGCTTTTACAAGTTCGATGAGTAAATCGTGACATAGTATAAAAGTAGGGTGTCCAATGAAATATTTAATTCATAGAAGCTCAAGCAAAACCCTAGAACTCGGAATAAAGCTTCCTGAAAATCAAATTGACACAGAAACGGAAAAAAATGACGCAAAAGGGAAATCTTTTCAAAGGCCAACAGAAAAAGAAATCTATCCCTCCAAATCGCCATGGCAAACTCTCTCAAACTCGCAAAGGTAACGCAGTTTCAATATCACACACAGAAATAAATAGTAGGATTGGATTTGTCTGTTTTTAATGTATTGTTTTGATTGAATTGAAGGGAAGAAAGTGGTGAAGCCCTCGAAGGTGACAAAAGAGATGATTGCTGACCGGGTAAGCTTCGAGCTTTCTTTTTTTGTTTAATTATGGAAAATATGTATTGAATTGTTGCTTTAAGATCTTAAATCACTAATTTTGTGTGGTTTATGAGTAGTGATGTCTAGTTTAATTTCTCTGAAGACAAATTTTATTTTGTCAACTACCTTGTCTCTCCATAAGAAAAATGGTTTTGAGTGGAGCCAAAGTGCGTGTAAACGTATATGAAACAAGTAAGGGATGAGTAAATTATGTTATTACATAAATGATTAAGTAAAGAATTATTGGGAATCGGAGTAATAAATTAATTTTATTTTGGTTTCTGAATTTCACACACTGGGATATACTTGTATTGCCATGAAATGTGTATGTTGTGTCCAGAAGGCTGTGGAGAAAATACTTCATGCACCTTCAGTGAATTTTGGTCTCGTAACCCCTAATTTTTTGTGCGAAGTCCTGGGGCTCCTTGTCAAATTCATGGTTCATGTGTTTCTTCTTTGATTTTCAAGTTAAAACAGTCTTATTGTGCAATTGGACTGTGCTTTATTTATGATCGCCTTATGCGGATTGTCTAGAGCATGTTTGGCTGTGGCTTAAAAGTTTGAGCTATCTTATTTTTAAAAAGGCCGCATGATTGAATGTCATGTGCTCATTAGTGCAATAAGCCTATATGCTTGGGATGACCTTTGTTTGCTTATTATAAGCGGTTAGTAGTTGTCAAATTACATATTAAAACCCAAATTTTTTATGAATTCTTCCATGATAGAAATTATAATTTTACCATAAATTAAAACTATAGAACCATCTTTTAAGGGTAATTATATTCACATCACATTATAATTGCATTAAATGTCCCTAACTTTTATTTATTATCGTACTCAACTATTTTTAATCGCATTTTTACTCACAATCTTCTATAATTTGCACATGTTATCCCTGAAGACAATTTTTATCCAAAAAATTTGCTTATGTCCTTTAAAATAAGGGCTAATAGTTAGTTGCAATATTTTTTTTTTTTTTGCTTAATTAAAATAAAATACAAAAAAGTTTTTTTAACCTCTTAACACAATATTTGGACATCAACTGTCAGCAGGAGCAATATGTGATAATTAATGGAATGTTGATAATAACAATGCGATGAGAAAAGTGAGGACGTAATTATGTCAATAAGTAAAAGGTTGGACCTTAAATGCAATTAAAATGTTGTACACTCAGAAGAAATTACCCCATCTTGCAATGTAATACCGCGGTCATTTTTGTATATTAATTACAAATTTGGAGCAACATGTAATATGAACATTGATGTTAATTGGTAATTATTGTAGGATGATTGGATGATAAATGAGTATCAGAGGGTAAATTGGTAAATCATCTGTTCAACTTTAATTGTAGGTTTGATAAGTTGGCTGAGCTGAACTTATGACTTATTTGTGATTAAGGCTGAAAAATAAGTCATCCTACAATTTAAGCAGTATGTTTGACTGGCCTTTGGGCTTATAACATTGTTTGACCATCTTATAAGCCCAGCCAAACTTGCTCCTAGAATGACAACATAAGGGCATTTTTTGTATTCAATACTCAACTAGACATAACAATCTGCTAGATTTTTTAAGAAATAAACCCCTTCGTGGGCCTAGCTGTATTGGACTTTTTCTCCCAAACTTTTGAAAATAAGTTCAAGCCATCAAGATGGAAAATATTAAGAAAAATTCTTCAAGTTTATAATTTTTTGGAATTACAGTTTGTAGACATTACAGATTACTGTTAAAATCTATCTTCTTCCAACTGTTCTTAATAAGCAATACAACTGAATTTGATAAATAGAAGTGAATCAGCGATGAATAAGATACCCCAAGATCTTTGCTTTATAGTTTGAAAGTGAAGAAAATGGTTAGGGGTGGTTATAGTTTTGATTTTGGGAAAAAAAACTGAGGAACTGTTGCTTAGCATCTTAAAAAGCTTTCATATCAAGCATGATTCTGACAATGGCTCTCCCATTTTTTTTATTTGTTTATATTTAAATGCCTAAATCAAAGAGAGTACGAAAATCCCAGCTCAAATGGACTCTGTGCGAGGGAAGGCTGGCAAATTGTGGCCTTCAACTGTGGTATAAGGTTGAAAAATGGTGAATTGAGGTAGATTTAATTCAGCCGTAGGCTGGCACTTTCCAGATTACAAGTTAAGCTGGGATAGTGTGGGCCATCTTGGCCTAGTTGCATCCCTAGACGAGAAAAATAACTCTTAATTTGTTTTCTGAGATTAGATGTTTTGTGAGGCTAGAGTTTTATAAATTGAGCTCTTTCTTGTGCTGCTCATGATGTGAACTGTTGTATGCGATTCCATGGACAATGGGAACCATTGTTAAATTATCTGAGTGATTGCACGCGAGTAGAATCATTACCTTTTGAGTTAAGGGTTGGTTATAGTGAATTTAAGGACAAGTTTGAATTTTCAATTTTGGAGAACAAAGAATAAGAAGTGAGATGACGATGACGATGATGATGATGATGATGATGAGTAGGATATAAAGCCTGCTGAGTTATCTTGAAAATTGAAACAATCCTTTAATCTACATTCTCTTTTGAAGTTTGACATGTATTAGCTAATGTCTTCTTATATTTAGTGATGCTCCATTTATATTAGATGGAATTTGAAGGCCATTGAATTTCCCTGTGAATACAAACTTTATCTTCCAACTTTTCCAAGTCCTCATTCTTCAAAGTATACTACTATTAGATCCTAAGAAAAAGGTTGATGCTTTATCATGTAACAAACTTTATATTGATGCTTTATCATGTAACATGCATGCTTGGGATATTGATATATTTGAGTATGTACAGTGACTCATGATATAGGAAAGTATATGACTGAATTGTAAGCAATCCTGATAGGCTAATTCTACAAATTTCTTGAGTTAATAGTTTGAATCGAGACATTGGCCAATACCTTCAAGGTTTTCCCCCTCTAAATCAAACCATGAACCCCTGTTTTCCTCTCAAAACTATAAAAACAAAAAACTATAGAACTTGTATTTGAATTCACCGCTTGGTCCGCTTCTTCAATTTGTGGCACTCAAAATAATAGTTGAAGGTACCACATGATAATTTGCAATGTGTAATGGTGTAATTCTGATACATAATTAAGCTTGAGGCATCTTTAAATATTTTTCATTTGGATAGCTTAAATTTATTTTAGAATGTTTAGCTTGGCCAGGTCCATACGGGTCTGAGCTTGCGCTCCCCATTCACAGTGTTGCCGAGGACAGGCTGACTGGTCCATGCCAATTGGTTTCTCTAGCTTTTCAGTAGATGATGGACTATTTTCTTTGATACGTTATTATCTGAGATTAGAGAATGGTCAATGGTCAGCGATTAAAATATTATGAACTACTACAGATGATAATTATCAAGTTTGACATACTTTTTCCTTCATCGTGTTTTCCTAGTTTACTTTCTTTAACCATACATGTGTATGATAGATTCAATGGATGCCCACTGTTTCAGTCCCATAGACTGGAGGATACATTTTGCTTTTTAAGTCTTCAAAAATCTTTATAGCCCACTGTTCTGATATGGTTGAACCATGTGTGTGATATAAGAAATTTTCGTGTGCAATTTGCACACCACAATTTGGCTGTTCTTTTATAAATCCAATATAAGTTTAGTTACAGTGTGCCAATAATTATTATACTTGATAGTCTTCATGCAAGTGGTATGTTCTAAGAGTAAGGGAGTTTGACTGTGATGCATTAATTGTTCCAAACCTATGGCATAAATATATGTTATCAACAGCATTGGCAACGATATTTTATAGAGTAGTAAAGGTGGATTGATAGTCAGCATATAATAACAGTTTTGTCTATGATAGCAAGCCATTTTTTGCCAACAAAATCACTGAAGAGCTTCTCTCTTTTAATGGTATGAGAATAATAATGATAAAATTCAATCTCTGAACTGGTTTGTTTAAAAACTCAAGTTTTAGCTAACAATATGGATGATATTTTGATGCTTGAGTTCCTGTCCTCTTATGTGAAGCTGATATTTATTATTTATTATTTGATGTTTATGGTTCTTTTTACTGATCAGGAGCTGAGCAAGTTTATTAATCACTGCAATGAGGTTAAAGCTGCTACTGTTGCTAACAAAGATGGAGGTGAGTTAAGTATTGTTAAACCGCAACTAGATTCATCAAGCAGTGCAAAGAAGTAGAATTCGAAGCTATTACTGCTGTGAGGATGATGTTGCTTAATGTAGTAGATACAGAATTTTGACAGTTCCGATATATCAGAGAAGTCTGTTTTGGTACTTTGTAATTGTGGTTTTCACTAATTTGTGTTTATACATTTTTGCATGTTTGCTAAGGTGGAATCTATAGTATTAGCTATTATGGAACAACAAATGATAAAATTTTGTTCTTCGTACTCTTCAATATTGTCTAGTAAAACACCCATCTGTTTTAACTGCCACCACAGATTTTAGCATTCATGTGAAATACAAAGATGATGAAAATTTTTGTTACAAAATTGTTCCAAATTTTTATGAGATGTGGTTTCTATTATTTCTTTCTGCCATATCCTTAATAGCAGGTTGGTTACGCTTACAACCGAAATGGAAACTAAAGCATTTCGTGGTTCAAATGTTGAATCTCGTCTGAATCATCATTTGNTGAAAAATGTATGGTTAAAAAAAGAAGAAAAAGTTCTGAATTTATGTGTAATATTATTTTATTGGAGAATGTGTAGTTGAAAGAAAAGAGATAAACACGTTTTAAAATTTTAATGGAATCCGAATGGGGGCTCATTTTCTGTAGCTTTTCTTCTATAGTAATCTATTATTTTTCTTTTATATATGATGTCTGTTACGATTTTTCTGAAGAAGTCTTAGAAAGATGCGCTCGCACACGCATATATAAGCTCGAATGCAGAGACAATGGGGGATAAGCTTAATTCTCGAGAGGGAAAAAAATCCAAATCATCAGATAAGGTCTCTCAATGATTGTTCAGTGATAAAGGAAGAGGTAGGGGTGTAAGAGACAGTCACGAGGTTTGCTTAAAAGCAATTATCCTTGAAAAGGTGCATAATAACTCACTGGTTGGCTCAACAGAAGAAAAATTCAACAAATAAAAGAATTATCATTATTTAGGATCCTTTTTCAAACTGAATGAACAAAGATAGAATTAGACTGATTTTTGAAACGCCTTTCAAGATATGTCTTGAGATTGACGAAGGAAGCTTCGAGCTCATATTGGTCATGGAATGAGAATGTGAATTGAACTCTATGAGATCATCTCCCGTTATTGCCTAACTCGTGCTAGTCGAATAGAAAGTGGTGTTTCCAATGACGATCGGATGGTTAAAACATAAAAACCTGCTCTTGGGCTCTCCTCTTGCCTATTAGGCAAAGAATGACCTCCTTGAAAGGGATGATTCATTTGGATCGACATGATAGTCCAACTACATTGCATTACCAGACTCTCGTCTTTGTATATAAACCCTTGGGAGGGTTTCACGTAGTTTTAGCAATTCTTCTGCTATCAGGATAAATTCTCCTGTTTGTGCCTCATACAAAGAACTAGCAGGTTGATAGATCATTACCCTGATGACATAACCGTTCTCTATCTAGCGTGATGAAACAAAGATAATATTATTTCATTGTTAAATTGAATTTCTTAGTGTGAAAAAAAAAATTCAATGAAATTGCTCTCTCTCTCTCTCTCTTCATTGTATTCTTTTCTGAATATTGTATTGACCACAGTATATCGAACAAATATAATACAATGAAGTGGATCTATTTATATTCGTACCATAGGGATTTATTTATTTATTTTTTTTTTTTTGTTTACCTCATTCGTTTATTTAATATTGATATAATGTGTTTTGGTGGATTTCTCATAGTTGGTGATGTTGTGCGTGCAATCATTTTTATGGTAAGACATGATGCAATTATATCACATCTCAACTGAGCATGTATAGTTGATCATAAAAACCCAATTTTCGACGATCTTTTCCTTCCTTTAGGGATCAAACATCACAGTTAGAGAAAAAAAAAAAAGATTTGTGTTGGTCAAACAATTAATGTTAGGTACAAGAATTATTAAAAAAATATCGAGTTAGAACTATAAGAAAATAAGCTCTTTCTATATAAAATCTCCTGCTAGTCATCATTTTCTATAATACGATCTTCTTAAACATCCTTCTCTGGCTTATACATTTTTCGATCTCTATTTGCAAGGGTAGTGAGTCAATCCGAAATTTGGATTTCCCTTTAACGACTTACGAAACGAGGTTTATCACGTATTACCAATAGGCCTAAATTGGAGCGGACTGTTAATTCTTCGCAGGTGATCACAGGTGCTTGATTCCTTCTTACAACATATAGGAATTATTTGTATGTAAATCACATTTGTAGGGTAAGAATACTGATTCTCGTAATAAAATAAAGTGAGAACAATTTATGTGATGTTTATATGTGGAAATTTTGGAATTGAACTATCCAAAAGTGGGCTTGTCACCTTGGAGTTTGTTTAGAATTTTGTCCCCTAAAAATTGTCTTTTTTATATAACAATTGGAACAAGGAACAAGGGAAAATCCCTGGCAACAAGGGGTAAAACTAGAGTTGAACGAGGAAATTTTTTGTTGGATCTCTTGATCTAGAATCTAATCGTGTATGGTTTGGCCGTTGGCACTGAATTGGTTTCACTTCAGGCACAATTCAATGGAACAATCCTATATATACACGTGGCGGGATGATCTATGTATTCAAAATACTATACGTTGGACCTCAAACCACTTAAATTTCAATACCTTGACAGCCGGGGTCATAGGAGAGACAAAGTGGGTTTTCGATGTGATGTGTCACATTTTAAGTGGCTCAAGGTTCAAGATGTGATTAATGGTTTGTATTTTGTAATAGTGTTATGATGGAGAATGCGTGTTAAAAAAATTAGGAAAAAATTTCAATTTTCGTGTAATGTTATTTATTAAAGAATGTGTGATTATAATGATGTTAAATCACTGTTCAAGAATGTATTTTGATGGAAAACAATATGAGCTCAAACAAGGGCTAAAATGAATAATCTTTCCTTGTGTGTATAAAATAAACTTCTTGGGGGGTCATGCACGCAATAATGCAATTTTGTACTAAAATATTTGGAATTCTGATATCTGACAACCTACTGAACTATCTGACGTGGATCCAACTCATAAAACTACAACATAATTTTATATGATTTACACTTCAAATAAAACATATCAAGTTGCACGTCATTTTTTTAAAATAATGTCTTCAGCAATATTTAGCTCCCGTTTTGTTCGAATTAAAATTAAAAATTTATTTTTAATCAAAATCAACAATTTATTTTAATCACACATTTCATGAATTTCACAACTTTTCGACCACATAATTTCATCAAGTGTTATCAAAATTTAATTTTAATCTCCACCAAACATAGACAATATATTAGGAGTAATGCTATTTATAGTCACTCATTATTATAGTCACCCTATATGACATATATGTGACGGTTAATGATTTGTCACATGTATGCCATGTAAGACGACTGCGATAACATGCGACTGCGAATAACATTATTCAATATATTAACTG
Source organism: Fraxinus cuspidata (assembly GCA_903798385.1). NCBI lineage: Eukaryota > Viridiplantae > Streptophyta > Magnoliopsida > Lamiales > Oleaceae > Fraxinus > Fraxinus cuspidata. The sequence continues at coordinate 10,343 of CAIGRP010015312.1, forward strand.
TTGTACTTTTCTAATAATAACTGCTTGATTTTATGTAACATATCTTTAGTCGATTCTTGTATTAATTACAAGATTGACTATTGTCGCGTAACATAATCCTGTGATTAAATTTGTAACATTAAATCATTGTTTGAGTCCCATTTTAGAAAAAAGAATGTATTTTGAAATTGTAGATTGATCGAAACTACGTGATTAAATATTAAGAAAAAAATTTAAATTTATGTGTAAAATTATTTTATTAAAAAATACGTAGTTGAAAATAAATTTTGAAAAAATAAATTTTTAGAAAGAAATGAGGTTCAAACACCCCCTAAATTTGCTTCAACGTGAAGAATAGAAACAGTAACACCCATCAACTACATTGTCCCATGCATGTCTCTTAAAGAAAATGACATAAAGTAGATCCATTATAATAGTGCCTTGCACGGCCAGCAAACAACACTGATAGTTGCATTTGAATCCCCAATCTATGAAATTGTGGCATTTGGATCCTCAAATTTCAAAATTGTGCCAGAACGATCCAGATTTAATGGAAATTGTCCATTTAACCATTAAAAAGTCAAAATTTGTGTTCAAAGACTATTGCACGCTTTATTCAATTATTAAAATTAAAGAAAATGCAAAGTCAAAAAAGAAAAAGAAAATAATTCTACTAATTCAAAAGAATCAAAACAAATAATATATAGCCTTCGTCCCAAATTTGCTCTACTCCTAGTCATATACTTTTGAGTTTTGAGATGTCGATTTTTAGATTTTGGGTTGGATACAAAAATAACGATGAAATTTTTGGGATTGACTTGCTCTGGGCAGGGGCGAAGCCCAATAAGGACCAGGGTGGGCACAGGCTCACCCTGAACTTCTGGGCTCAACCCCGGCCCAAATGTTTGTTTTAAAACTAATCCACTACCCAGTCCAACTGTCCAAGCCCAATACGTAAACACTACCCAGCCCAAGCTATAATCCACTACCTAGCGGCCCAGCCTAATCCATTCCAAATTGAAAACCCAATGAAAACCCACCCAAATTCACAAATAACAATCCCTAACTCAACTCCCGTCCGTGAGATCTTCAAGCTTCATCGACACGGACGACACTGCCTGGACCGCCTCACCGCTCCAGCTAGCCTCTTGCCTCCGGTGACCGGTAGCACTTCGCTCCTGCTTGGCTGCTGCCTGCTTGGCTCCTTCCTCCACCTCCGGTAGCACTTTGCAGCTCGGCTGCTGACTGTGGCATGCTGCGGCTCCAGCTAGCAGCTAGCCTCCCGCCTCACCGCTCCACGTTCCAGTAAGCTCTGCTGCTCTGCCGCCGGACGCCCGTTACGCTCGGACCAGGTATTTGGTTTTTTAAGATATTCCATTTAACTGTAGCGTACTGCGGCTTATTTTGAGTGATTGGCAAACATAGTTGTTAAAAATGTGAGAATTGACTATGGCGTGTTGGCTGTTGCGGCTTAC
>CAIGRP010015314.1:0-37568 GCA_903798385.1 Fraxinus cuspidata
AAAAAAAAGTCAATTTGTATTTTTTAAAATTAATGATTTTTCCATCGAAAATTACCAGTTTCTTGTTATGTATGTAAATTTAATGTACAAATCAACTTAGATGAAGACATTTATTAAAGACTACTATTGTTAAGGTTTGTGGTTCCATCTTAAAATGTCAACATTATTAAGAGGAGTAACACAATCTTTTATAAGTTGGTTTATGTTTACATCTTTATTCGATGTGGGATTCTATTCCTTAACATGCTCCCACAAGATGGTGGCTCGTTTAAGCAGACCAATCTTGACATTCGTATGCTCATTTTTGGCGTCTTAACTGNGTTTATATCTTTATTCGATGTGAAAGTCTATCCCTTGGACAAAATGTAGATTACTAAATAGGAAAACTCATAATAATCTCACGTTCGTAAGTATTAAAATATGTACAAGTAGACGAGCTAAGTTATACGACGTAGATGTAAGACAAATTCAATTTACTGACCATTATAAAGAATTTCATCCACAAATATATTTTATATGTTTGGTCTTATATGCATTTTAATCATTTCAAATTTCAAAAACTACCTGAAAATATTGTAGTTGAATTTCAGATGGCAGCCTTACTAATTCCATTATGGGTTAGAAATTGGCACTTCATATTTAAATCGAACTCCTAGTAGTTGACAGAATAAATATACAAGTCCAGCTCGATAAAATTTGCTACCAAGCAACCTATTTAGGTGCTTATCCTTATAAGGAAATAGCTTATATTTTCTGACGTTGACGACCATGCCTTGGCACTAAAGTGTAACTCCTCGAAATCTGCCACTGAACTCCCCAATCGGTGTTGTGGCCGAGTCATAAGACATTCTATTTCTAAAGGTACATTTTCGAGAGAATAAGCCTTTTGCTAAAAGGGATTATTTCTCTCAAACATGATGAAGTTTTCCTCTTCTATTTCTCAAGACAATTAGCATAGTCTTGAAAGATACTAATGACATGACAGTCGACAAATATCTTTATACATATTTACATTTCGTACAATGTGCGCACGGCATTTACAACAACATTACAACAACCCACATGCAAGCATGAGCATCTACTAGTGGTGGGAGAAGAAAATGCATTGATAAGGAGGCCCTACTCACCTCCCAAACCGAGGACAAAAAGGAGAAAAAACTCTATCATCAAATCCAGCCTCAATTTGCAAATAAATTCTCTGAAAGGCCTATTTGGGATGGTGAAGTACCGTTCCATACTTATCTCTCCTTGCCTTTAGTTACTCTTTAGCCTGCTGGTGGGTGAGGTGGTTGAACCAATTTGTCTACTATCTTTACTTAGTAGACAAAGTATACAAATATATTCATTAAACACTACCATTTTTTTTAATGTAGGGTAATATAACCATTTTTTTTTTTCCAAAGTCNTGGGTGAGGTGGTTGAACCAATTTGTCTACTATCTTTACTTAGTAGACAAAGTATACAAATATATTCATTAAACACTACCATTTTTTTTAATGTAGGGTAATATAACCATTTTTTTTTTTCCAAAGTCATAGTTCATAGCACTAATACAATTAACTCTATATTTTCCAAAATCAAGCCCCAAGAATCACATCAAGCCAGTCTATTGAGCCCATCCCAGTTCAAACATGCTCCTACATTATTAACCCACTCCACGATAATGCTCCATCATCAACTCAAACACGGGACCTCCAGCTTTGATATTAACGGATGTAAAGTATTATCACTACTTAGTCTATAGCTCGTAAAACAGATGTCATCCAACCTATATGATCTAGAATTTAAGTCCGAAAATCCACCACAAGCCTAGCCTATCGAGCTCATCTCACTTCAAGCATGTTCTTGCAGTACTCCACAACTCCTCGCGTACAAGTCAAGTTTAATTTTTCTCTATCAAACACACAATGCGTGCATAATTTTCATAAATAGATGGCCAGAGACTTAAATTCAGATATTTTGTCTGTTAAAATATGGTGTTCAACCAATTCATCATTAAAATTATGTCTTGAAGGTAGAGTGGAGGTGGGGTACTTGAAAGGTGACCCTATGTACCAAGGGGAGCATGTGATTGCACATGTTGATGGGGGCTCCCGTCGCCTTCATGTATTTCATTGCACATGGATGATATCAGGGACCTCATGGCAAGGCAATAACAACTCCTGCATATAATGCCAAGGCGGTACCATTTTATCCTTCTTCATGTGATTGTGAACAAAACTGAATCCGTAAATGGGATGTCAAACTTGATATTCGACTCAAGGGATGCATGTTGAATCACTTGATATAAAAACTTCTTTCAAGTGGTTTAACATAGTATGAGAGCATGCAAATATCTTGAGTTTAAGTATCGGCGCTACATATTTATTTTCTTTAATGAAAAAATTAAATTTCTCATATGTGAGAGGACTGTGTTGAAGATATGATTTAAAATGATACCATAGTTTTCAAGTCTCACACTACACCGAACTGTCCTGACCGAGAAAGCTTAAGAATGTCTTCTTACCCGTCTTTTCGTTCTACTATTTTGACTTGGGCACTTGGGCGAAACTCACTTTCAGTGTTTGGTTTCTCATCGTCGGCAGAAACTAATTTAAGCAAAAGGTTTCTCTAGAGTCTCTTGGCATCTGGATCTGAAGGAAAAAAAGTTCGAAATTTTTTGTTATTGTTCTGATCCATAGGAAATTCTTTGGTGTAAATTTAATTGTGACTACGGCACTCTACAAGATCACATGATTTTCACTTTTCTGGGCAAAAAAAAAAAATTAAAAAAATATATATATCTATATATATATATGATCAAATCTGACCAATTCTTTCTAGCCATCTGCTGAGTTTTGAGTGAAGTACAGATATATGAGCCTTTACTGCAAACATTTGGCGTTGGCGCAAAATTTTGCACCAAGAAAAATTATTACCAGCTTAAATTGTTCAAGAAAGGACATTTTTTTTTTACAATTATGCTAGATGTACATTCTTGTGTAAATCTTCCCTTACACTCCCCCTACGTGGTATAATCTAGGTGGGAAACGGAAAGATTGCTGAGCAAATCAAAGGGGATGATGGTGCCATGTTACATAGTGTAAGAGAAGATGTACACAAGAGTATACATGTAGTATGGTTGCATTTTTTATTAGATTACAGCCCTTGTTTGGCTCCATTAAATGAGACTTAGTGGGGAAAACGTGTTTTGAAATAGTGAGATTTTCGAGGACGTGTGGTTAACAAATAAGGAATTTTTTTGAATTTATGTGTAATATAATTTTATGGGAGAATGTGCGATTGAAAACGAGTTTTGAAAAAATGCATTTTTTGAAAAATGGAGCTCAAACTATGCGTTTAAGCGTTTTACACTATTGGATTCGTCTTTTCATCGAAAAGTTAACATGTACACAATTTTTATAAATAGATGCTAACGAGACCTACATTCAAAGTCTTTGTCTGTTTGAATAATGCTACTTTATCAGAATAATTTGGCTAGATGTAGTGACAGAAGATGTCATGAATGTTTGGGTGAGAAAGCTGACTGTGGCATTATGTCAACATTTATGACAAACTTTATGTTCATGTCGCATGATTGTTGTCCGTTATGGTAGAACTTAGAAATGTCAAATCGGGTCACACTATCTACACATGGCTATAGAGGCCCAAGGCTTACATTAGCAGGTTCATTTCTTACTTCGTCGAACAAACTCATCTAAAAATTTAAATCACACTTTGTGTCCGAGAAAGAGGGTCACAAAGACCTAAGGGCGTGGATATCATTCCCAAGAGCACATTTTACTTTATGTCGCATTCTTATACTGTGGTGTCCTGCCCAAATGAGCATTAAAAAACATAAAGCTCTTCTCTATAAATGCGGCTGTTTTTCACACAAATTCATACACTTTATCTCTCCCCCTTTCTCTTTCTATTTGCTTCTAGGCTTGTACACTTTCTAAGCAATGGCAAAGAAACTAACCTTCTTATTCTGTCTAATCTTCATGGTTGCTATTCTAGCCCATAATCAGGTAATTCACAAGTTTCTTAGCCACCTCCCGAAGAAGAGCTCGCTCGTGTTATTTCACATCACGATATTCTTACATACGCTAAAAATAAATATATTATTGATGACTGGACGGACTGATAACATATTTATTTACTAGTTTCTAGTATTTCTTGATGTACCGATGACTTCAACGTCTTATCTCTTAAACGTATCTTAATTGAAAATTTCAACATGTCCTTGAATGAATTTTTGTAGGCTTATAGCACCTTACTACCAGCTTCTCAGCTGCAACCACAGAGAAACACTCAAATGGTAAGACCAGATTCCCCTCCATGCTATGTATCGACAGACTTTGCGCCTTTCTTTTGTGCAGCAACAAACCGTGTTTTGTTTTTAATAAATTTGAGGTTGACTACAAATAATTTGCATTCTTCTTTGGCTAATATTTCATTCTGTTGACTGCAGTATGGCTCTACTCAGGGGAGCCTTCAGCCTCAAGGTGGGTTACAGTTTTTCATTTTATCAATATTGCTGGAATTAAGGCATGTTCAGTACGTGGTACTCGACTAGACCATACATTAAACAAACCTTAAAAGCATCAAGCTGAACTATGTTGAGCAAATTGTTAGGACAATGTCATGATGACAGTCTCAGCTCCAATGCAGTTCTAAATAGCTAACTATGAAGTTAATTTTGCCAAATCTTGTTCTGCATTCTATTAGTCCCCAAAAAACATAACATTCAATAAGACAAGGTAAAAATCAGCACTCCTTAGTTGTATTCCTTTACTTACATTCATGACTGTGACTGAAATAAATTACAAGTGCGATGACCACTTTGACACAAAAAAAAGTTTGATGATCCAGATGAAAATTCGTATATGTTCGACTCACAGTGGATTTTACCTACGTGCTAAATGAAGCTCTATTTTTTGTGTAGAATGCGCACCTAGGTGCACCAGTAGATGCTCAAAAACATCTTTCAAGAAGCCATGCATGTTCTTCTGTCAAAAATGCTGTGCAAAGTGTTTGTGTGTGCCTCCTGGCACCTATGGCAACAAGCAAGTTTGCCCTTGCTACAATAACTGGAAAACCAAGAGAGGTGGACCAAAATGCCCTTAGAGAAATCCCAATTTGCTCATTTTCTACCAGCTTATTATTAATTGCTTAATATATATATACACATGATCTTGCCAAATATGGCATTAACTATCAAAAGATAATAAGTATGAGAATGCTTTCTATTCACCGTATGCCAGTTGGTTGAGAAATTAGAAATTTCTTGGCTATGTTGTATTTTAGTGCATGTTTAGTATATAGTACTGAACAAGACTAGATAGTATAATAAACAAAATTTAACTTATTTTTATTCTTTAATATTGTCTAGTACTATCAAATCTTTCCTACCAAACATGACAAGTAAACAAATCTAGAAACTCATGTTTTTTAGTGAAGATGTTGAACTGCATTGAACCTGCCTCAGAATAATGTCAATCGTGCAATCTTACGTTCCTTGTCGGCCGATGGCCTTTCTTCATGTATCAATATTTTAAAATCCGACCCGGCATTTATTCGAAAAAAAGTCAAACCAGGAATTTCCGTAGCTAGGCCAATATGGTTAAAACTATGGACACATTATAGTTCCGCACAGATGCTCATAGAAAAAATAGAACTGGATAGCTCGTGTCTAAAACTTCCAAACAGATAAGCGCTGAGAATTTATGGGGTTACAAATAACTAAAACAGTAATGATTCTACCTTAATTACGCAACCAAACTATTAAGAATGTACATCAAAGTACGAGGAAATTTTTTCAGACTATTACAATCTTTCTTTATCTTTATTCTTTAACAAATAGGAAGCTCTACCCAGCAACACCTTCAATCAATCACAAAAGAAGACTTTTAGCACTGTCATAGTTGGATGGATGAGAAACTAAACTCGAATATCTTATGAGAATATCACGTAAGCTTACCCTCGAACAAACTTCCACGAGATTTCTGCATTGCTTTCATATGGAAGACCTTGATATATAGGATGAAAGGAGTTTGTTGCAGATGAGGCAATTTACGTATCAGATATTTGGTAAAATAGGATAACAATGGTGACAGCAAGAAGGAAGATGATTCGAAATGCAGGCTGTCTATCCATAATTATCACCAAAAAATTCTCCTCTACCATCCCAGGGTCGACTTTCGAGTGATTTTCCAATCATGCTGCGGTTCCAATTTATAGTGTCCCATCCCCCCACTCGTACTCTGGAAAGTAGTTGAGAAATGTTTTGCTTCCAAGCTCGTCAAATCCATTGAAGATGAAGTTTTTAATTGTTCCCTACCAAATAATTACAATGTAAAAACAACTACATAAAGAAATATAATATATGATGCTCGATAAACCAAATCAGATACCTTATCACGAGTCTCCCCAAATAGTCTTGTCAAAACTTGATAACCTGGATCCTGATATTCAGAATTTTCCATCAGCCTTCTTTGAATTTTTGTTTCATGAATTTCCTTTTTAATGAACCTAATTATATTACATCATAAACTTCAGATAAGATGAACACGTGCATTTTTTGCAAATTAGACCTCTGGATGTCACTGACACATTGAATCAGTGTGCGAAAGAGAGATCCAGATGTATACAGCTATAACCATCGTAGACTAATGAATATGAAGCATTTTTTTTCTAACCAAAAAAAAAAAAAAAACCCAAAGATGTGTAACAAAGTGTTAATCGAACCATTTCCCCGTGATCTGAGAATGTTTATGCGGCACTTTAACTGCCATCGTGTAACTAGAGCGAATTGCAGTTGCTTTTTATTCACTAATGACTAGTAATACGTTCATCATGAATTAAGAAGATAAATCTAACAAATCCGTTAGCAAACAAGATTCAAGACTCTATAGTGCACAAACATGGGGGAAATAAATATAATAACATGTGTGAGAAAGCACAATGTTACCTACCTTTTCTGCTCTCCATGTCAGATACCTACGCTGTGCTTCGAGATTGCACATAATACGTGGGCCTCTGGTCTCCTCTGTTGCTTTGTCCATTAGCTCGAGCCTCACCTGCAAATGCAACAAGAAAGTCATAACCACAGTAAATGAAAGAGCATGTTTGGCTAAGCTTAAATAAGTAATTTTAAGTAGCTTTTAGTATCCAAACATGCTTAAAGATGTAACCTATTTTTCTTACTCTTTAACTCTCAAGTAAAAAAGTTGCTTATTTTGAATGTCTATTAACTTACTGTAAAATAAGTAACTACTTCCAACTTTTACCAGTAAAAATATTATTTATTTTGAAACTTGCTTATTCATTTTTCAAGTGAACTTTTTAGGCTTGGCTAAACATATCTTAAAGTTCTGAAGTTCACGTTCACCTGAAATGGGCTCCGATAGGGTTTATGTGTCTATTCACCTGTCACTTTTTCATTCTAGACACCAGTTTTGATGCACAATCTAAAGCACTGTGCTTAGATTCTTCCTTGAAAGCACATTATAAAGCACTGTGCTTAGATTCGCTTGGAGAGAACTTGGTTCACATAGTTAACTATCAGTGAGAAAAATCTCAAAGATTCGTAATCTTTCCACCCCTGGGTAAAAGCTGCATGAAATCTGTGTTACATCACCATTCCATGATTTCAGATGGGGCAAATAATGATATGTAGGTATCTTTGAAAGTCAAATTTGAAGTGTAACAACTTAAATTTGTTCACCTCAGCATACTTCAGGCCAAGAGGAATTAAGTGCTTATAGTACTTCTCGTTGTAATCCCTCTGATTAATGACATCATGTAACAGGTTAAGGTCCCTGTAAATAGTTAAAACATTTCAGATATTTTATGCCCCAACATATATAAAAAAATTCAATGAGATTAACAAAGATAGATATCAATATAGATTATCAGTACTCGATCATCAATCAACTATTGAAGATTGTTTGTTTATGAAGTGCACATATCATTGATCTTTGATCAGTTTATAGCTATCAACCAGTTATAAAAACAGTTTCTATCTATTTCTGGACTCAAAAGAGACAATTCCGAAAGTCAAAGAAAGGGAACCAGAGAACCTACAATACAATGATGCTCATGCTAGCAGTGGTGAAAAATTGGCACAAAAAATAGGTAGATCAATTTCTGGTCTGGGGCATATACCAAGATCCAAGACTTGAACGCAATGCTTCCAAACTAGAATCACCAAAACATTAGTCAAATGTACATGTAAGAAAGACGATTTCTTTCCTGATTTCATTTTCCTAACCAAGTGATTCACAATAAAAATTTACTAAAAAAGCAATTTAAGGATAATTCCCATTTCCCAAATATACACGTGACAGTTCTCAAACAACTATGAAAATGAAGACATGCAACTCTAATCTGATGTCAAATGGAGCAAATAAACTTTAGTTAACTGCATTCTGTAGCTCTACTAAAGTAAATAAATGCCTCCTCTTATAACTATCACAATATAAATTTGTTGGGTTGAATCCAAGACAAAATAATAAATCAATTATAAATGGAGTGTTTCTTGCCACTTGTAAAGTAGAAACAGAATGAAATACTTCTGCTCCATTTTAGCATCAAAAAGAAATCTGAGAAACATTTATAGAGACAACTAACAAGTTACATTCTGACTTGAGAACCATGTGTGGTAATCACATCTAGCCAGCAACATTAAAAATTATTGCATATACTTTTCATGTGTGGCGATCCCATTTCAATTAAACAGCAACAGAAAATAATTATATGATTTTTAAATTGTGGAAATTGGAACTTGTTTTTCTCTCTTCATGGCCAAGATAGAGGGTGGCAGGGATCATCAATCTTTGAATTATAAAAAGTATCAAGATATTTAAGTATGTAAATGCACCTGCATCATGTCACTCTGTTCAACACACAAACTACGCACTAGTCTAATCTTAGGAGACTCATAAGAGAGCATTTGAAGCTCTGTTTTCCCATCCATGGCCATCAAGTGACTGAAGTTTTCCAGCAGAAAGACAACAGAAAAGCCTTTTCATTAGTCACTAACAGGTAGACAGGAAAGGGAACTGGCTGAAAGTAAATAAAGAACGATGTAATTTGACATCTGCAACTTCCTATGTTTCTTCGATTTTGGCTAATGACAAGTTTAAGAAACAAAATGATGGATAAGACAGTGTAGTGCAGAAGGTATGCCTTTTATGCAAAGTACGAATTAATCATAACACTGGATAGTAAAATAAAGTGAAGTTAACAGATTATTAATTTATCGTGACTGTAAAAATGATTATTAGTCAACAACATTCTAATAAAACAACAAAAACTTACATTTGATGTAGCATTCCAAATCACTCCCAATTTCTGTTCTTTCTAAGCCTTACCACATTTCATTTCTTTTAGAAACATTCTACTGTAAATATCACCTCCAATCTCAATATAACTGCACAACCTCACTAAACCTTACACCAATGGGCACAAAATTCAAGACCTAGACTGGTTAATTTCCATGAATGTCCTCCAAAATAAATTCTTAAAATAGAAAAAAAAAATCTAGTTTTTAGACAACCTAAAACTTGTTAATTCATATCTTTCCAACTGGAAAAAGTTTGATCTTTTTATGAAAAAATAACCCATGTGGATAAAATTGGCCCCATTAAAAAGAAAACACATAATTTACCTATACAAACATAAAAAGGGACACAATATCCATTAAGCCTACATATAAATACATATAAACAAAAGGGTATTTACCTGAAAAGGAGAGGGAATTAAGTGGGTACTTTTCCTGGTTTCTTCCAAAGTGAATGAATTCCTTGAAAGAAAAAGCAAAGGATGCTCCTTGCATTGAGGGCTTCATCATATTTGTGACACTATAAAATCTTCTTCCCGAACTACTGTAGAGATTTGTACTTGTTACTGTGATGGTTAATAACGGAGGCTTCTTCAGAGTAGAGATACTGCTCAGTGAAGAACAAAAATGGTGATAACAGTAACAGGACTCCAGAAGGACCCAGTTGCAAGAGTTCAAAGATTTGTGATGGGAGTTCAATTATTATTTAATATCTATTTAGAATAAAACGAAAAATAAAAAAATGAAAATTGAGAATCTTGAATACTTGAATGGGGTGAAAATGCCATTCGATAGAAATGAGTGCAAATTCAATGGAAGGAAATGGCGCTTTTTCAAAAAGTGCATGCAGCTTGATCACGACTAAAATAAATTTTGCTCCACATTTGCTTTCTCTTCGACATTTGTTTTTTATAATAGAGACGTTTAATTGGATTACGAAAAGACTTAAATTTAGAATATTTGTTTATTCTTGATATCATATTAAATTATTTGATTTAAAAGTTTAACTTCAATCTAATGTTTATCATTTAAGTATTATTTTAAAAAATAATGTTACGTTTTAATCTAATTTTATCATTGTTTTTTAACTATCTTTCATTATATTGGGATTTTTTTGTACCTTTCTACGAAAAAAAGCAAATTTATGAAAGAAAATAAAAGGTAAAGTACTGCACACTCGGCGGCTACCAATTATTTAAACGTGCTCCTAATCTATCTTGATTAAAAATAATAAAATAATATCTAAAGGGAATCGTAGCTTAAGTTGTCAAACAAATGGTAGAATGGAAAATAAACAATAATCATTAGTAGGCACATAGACTCTCACTCATTGAAGAGAGTTGTAGATTTGTAAGATCCTCGTACAGTGCCATAACTTCAGATGGGGAAGTAGATTTATTTATTTTTTAATTGTTCTTCTATTTTTAATTCTTTTCTATCTAATTTTTTTTATACTTTTAATTCTCTTTTTAATTATTTCGATGGTGGTGGTGGAGGGCAGGGAATGGGTGTATGGGTAGGGTGAGGTAAATTGGAAAGATAAAATATTTTTCTTATGTTAATATGTTTTAAATTGCTATACGTGAAACTCGTTTGTATTTTTTAAAAAATTTAGAACTCTATAGGTTACTACTTTGCTCATTAAAATTTAAAAGGGTACTTTTTGCTCATTAAACTTTGTTATATATTACTAATTGCTCATCGAAATTTAAAATGTTATTCATTTCTCACTCGAATTTGAATAAAATTACTTATTAATCACCCGTATCATTTTCATAATTAGTACTTATAATAAAGTTCAGTGAGTAACGAGTAATTTCGTTCAAATTTAGGTGAGTAACAAAATAACTTTTAAATTTCAGTGAGCAAACAATAACATATAGTAATGAGCAACTAGTAACTTTTTAAAGAACAATGAACAAATAGTAATCATAGCAAAGTTCAGTAGACATTGATTAAATTTAACTCTACTCTAATGGAGAAAATAAACGGTAATTATCTTTTGCACAAAAAAATATAGAAGTGAAAGATTTGCATTATGAAAAAAACGATAAGAACGTTTTACGTTAATTATCCCTGACAAAAAGAATTAACGAAGTGAGATGGAGATGACCAACTTCGCAAGAGAATGTTGAAGGAGAGTGCAAATATTATGTTTAAAATGATATGGACGATTTGTGCAATGATTATTGATGATGACGGCGTTTTTGTGCTAATTTCCCAGCTTTTAGTATAGGCATTTTAATATATCATTTTTTGCTTGTAATTTTCAATAAGAATGTTCCATTAGGAATGACTTTTATGTTATGATGGGCTATATATCCTAATGTCATGTTATATTATAAAGCTCTATTTGGTTAAGCTTAAAAATTGATTAAAATCTAATGCAAGGTCAATAGTTGAATATAATCACACATGTTTGGCACCAACAACTTTTCAATTACACGTTTAATTAATTTTTATCAAAATTTACTAAAAAAATATATTTTATCTAAATAAAAAAGGGCAAAATATTTAATATAAGTTTTTATTTTTTATTTTTTTTATATAAGTGGACTTAACTATTAAACAAGTAAATTAATACTTGATTAAATACAAAGTCAAATTACCCTTTATAGGATAAGGGAAGAAAACTGAAACCCAGCCGACATTCCTAAAACCTACAAAATCTTCATTCGTTTTGCGAAGTCAATTACGCCGCCTTGTCCAAAACGTGTCCACCGCGTCAGCCAGCCCCTCTATTTCTCTCTCTGGATCCATCCTCATCCTTTTATTATAAAGTTTCTTTCTATAAATAGTTTCAAATCCCACAATCCGTTCTAAATTTCATTTTTTTTTACATCCAAAATTCAGAAAATTATGAATCCCACTCAAGAAAATCTGGATTCTTATAATCTCTTTGATCGATTGCCTGATGAAATTGTGCTTTCAGTCTTCGACAAACTACATGATGCAAAATCTCTGTGTTTATCCATGTCTGTGTGTAAGAGGTTTTACTCTATAATCCCACAAGTTGAAGAAGTTTTTCTTCATATTCCCAGAAAAAAATCACTGGTAAAAGATTCTGAAACCCCTCAAAATTTCTTCAAGAATCATTTTGTTAAAGCCCTGATGAAACCCTTTGGCTTTATTTCTCAAATGGTCAAATTCAAGTCGAAAAAAGAGGATAATGATAATGATTTTTCTTATCATGTCCCGAATGAAATTTTGAAGCCTTTTGAAGAAATTCGAGCTCTAAATCTGAGACTGCCATGCCAAAAAAATGGTTCGAAATCTGGGAAGGAATTTAATTCGATGCTGAAATGGAAGGCAGAATTTAGTAGCCAGCTACACAGCTGCGTGATGTTAGGAGCCAAATCTTGTATCGACAAACGAGAAAATGAAGAAAAATTACGCGAAAACGAGGAAAATTCGAGTGAATCAGAAGTGATTGCAGATGATGAGCTGAAGCTGAGAATTGTATGGACGATTTCATGTCTGATTGTGGCATCAGCCAGGCATTATTTGATACAAGAAATTGTCAAAGAGCACAAATTGATTGACAAAATTGTTGTTACGGATGAAAGTGATCAGGGAAAACTTTGCATGAACAAAGAGCAAATTGAAGAGATTAGGCAATTGAATTCAAAGGACGACTCCTTGGAAAATAGGACTAAATTACCAGGTTTGAGGATAAAAATGTGGTATTTGGAAAAGTTGGATTTGCCGGATTCTGGCCGGACAATGGAGGGGGCGACGCTGGTGGTGATAAGGGCGGTCGGTGGTGGTGGAGAGGCGGTGAAGAGGAAGAGTGACGGTGATTTGGTGGCGGATGCATTTGAAGGGCTAGGAGAAGATAGGGTGGTTGAGGAGGCTGTGAGGAAATTGATGACTACTAAAAGATGTTATACTTTGGAGATGAATGCATTTTAACCTCTTATTTTTTCTGTGATTAATTCATTTTGTATGTATTCTACAATGTAGATATTTGTTAGAAAATTTTTGGAGAGTGATTTTTGGGACAATGTATTTACTTTGACCAATATTTTGTTTTTTGTTTGTTGAGATTTTCAATTCATTGTGATACAATCTTTGACAATTTGCAATCAAATCTCCAATGTGCAAAATTTAGAAAATTTTTTGGGACAATGTATTTACTTTGAACAATATTTTGTTTTTTTGTTTGTTGAGATTTTCAATTCATTGTGATACAATCTTAGACAATTTGCAATCAAATCTCCAATGTGCAAACTTTAGAGCAATTTTTGGGACAATGTATTTACTTTGACCAATATTTTGTTTTTTGTTTGTTGAGATTTTCAATTCATTGTGATACAATCTTTGACAATTTGCAATCAAATTTCCAATGTGCAAATCTTAGAGCATGTGCAAATAAACAAACATAATTGACAAGCTCATTTAGTCATTTACCTTACATAATGTCTGCAGCAAGGCCATTTATTGACACTTCCACTTTCTCATCGGTCCATTCTTTTTTGGGAGTCGATGAGAAAATTCATGTGGATGTCGATGACCATTTACCTATCTCAAGAACCTTTAAACTCGAATACCTAACATCAAAAGTTAAATCATACACAACAAATTAAATCGACAAATCCATTATCAAAGAGAACAAGGAAACTACGCGATAGAGAGCAATACCGGAGATTTCAATGCTAGCACCTATGAACACACTTCAAAGAAGAGCCAACACAAAGCCTTTCATATTGTCTTGGGAAAAAACCCATGAATCGGATTTTGCCAAAATCTCTCCTTTAATTTTTTTTTTTCTTCTTCTCTTCATGGGAATCTCCTAATCATCAGTTTTTTTTTTTTTTTACCTGGTCATTCCCATTTCATGCTAATCAATGAGGTTTTCATTTGTTTATTGAAAATAATTTGGAAAATAAAATCAATGGGAGCCACTTTTTTATTATTGCAATGCATAATAATTTCGATTGATTTGCCAGCCTCTTCTTGATCTAATGGTTAACTAATTGATACATTATGTTTCATTTTATAAATATAATAGTAATTAATAAAAAATAAAAGAGACCTTGTCATCATGGTGTTTCTCTCTATAATTATTTAAATTAATAAATTTCTTGGCCTTCTATTGTTTAGCAATTTTATTTTTTGGTGCATAATAAAAATATAAAGCAAAGTACAAATAGATCTAAAAACCTACTAGTTATTGACCCTCACAAAGGCCACCACAGTTATGTCCGTCAAAAGTAAATAATTGAAATTTTTTTATGGACTTTTCTATACAACCATATTTCTTTCTTGCATTTATCCTATATCGGCCAAATGATTTGCACAATTATATTCCTTATCATAAAGTGTACTGGATTTTATATTTTATATCAATCTAGGTGGCAGCACTGATGACATTAAATTATATGTTCAATTAAATATAAAAATGTATAAATAATTTAATTGGACATATGATATGCAGATAAAATTACACTTTGTTAAGCCGCATAATCTTTTCCTATTAGGTGCAAGGATCATTAATATTAGGTTTCAACACATGTATGTTATGTCATATCATGATATCATATTGTATTGTTTTAATACAATCGGTATGATATTATATAATTCAATTTTTATATGACGTAAGAAAAATTAATAAGTATTGTATTGTTAACAAATCGGAATAAAAGACGTTAACATGTATTCATACATTTTAACAAGAATTGTAATTGAAATTATGTCGGTAGAGTCGTGGAATGTTCAAAAACGCAGAAAGTGTGGAAGCTAAATAGGCTTAGTCACAAGGGAAAAAGTCTATTATATTTTTCGACCTTGGATAAATATGTCTTTCTATTATTATATTCATATAGAAAGGATCCGACGCAAAAAAAATAAATAAAATAAAACTGTGCGCCTTTTTTACTCCAATATCTTTTATTCTCTAAAGGTTAATTAACTAATTAAACAAAAGGAAAAATTATTAACCATTTTATTAAAATAATTACAAATGGTCTTAAAATAATATTAAAAATAGAGAAATACCCTATTATGCTTAGGTTGAGGTTGGTAAAGCTTGACCTTGCCCATCTTGCCACACCTCAGGACCTCACGACTTCTACAATATTCTCAGGAAGTTTCTAATTGGCCTTTTTCCCCTGCTATAATTGACAAAAATAATATGAAAACTGTCAATTCAACTATCCAAAACTTATCACCCACAATCAATTTTATCTATACATTTTAAATTAAAAATTTGATATGTGCTCAAATTTTGTAAATAAATGACGGCCAAACTTGTCCAGCTATCAACCAGACCACAGTTAAAGCACAAGGAAGTAGTGTTCAATATATCTGGTTAATTCCCACAATGCATGCTCAATACCATGACAAAATTGTCTGCACAACATCTATACACATCGTTTGCATCAAATTTTTTTAAAATGCAGCACAAAGTTAACTAATTAATAAACTGAAAACAAATTATGGATTTAATAAGATTTCCCACAGTGTATCAAGCTTCCAGCTCCCAAGAAAAGACCAAATACGGCAGCACTTCCAAGGGTCGTTTGCCCAATATATCTTACTTTCAGAAGGCCTGGAACCTGCATTTTCACAAGGAAAGCTTTCTGTCAAAGTGGAACAAATCTAGAGATGATCAGAATATTGGGAATATGTTGATAACTGTCGATGCTTTCCAAACATATGTATGCAGGATGTGATGAAGTATGCTTTGCACACAGGGTAGAGCGCGTTTTGTAAATTTCCAACTCATGAGATACACTACCTGACCATATTCAACATTTTTTTATCCGTTTGGCAAAATTCATAAATGGTCAAATTCCATTTTAAACTACACATTCTAATAGGCCCACAAGTACTTTTCACTTATCCATCACTTATTTCTATTTATTTACAAATTAAACAGCTTATAAATTTCTTCTCAAATGGAGGCTAATAACAATAGCAATAGAAATTAACTATTTACTTAAAAGGATATTAGACATAACGTTGCAGAGCTAGTAGGAAGCAACAAAATATTCAGCAAAAGATTGCTAGGGACAAATAAAAGTAGATAGTGGCAAAACAAGTCATGCCACAACAACCATAAAAGAAATGATGTTGTAAATTATATGCTACAGAGATCATTTCATCAATTTCTTTATCCAACACTCGTCTCTTCCATTTCTGTTTGCCTTCTTTTCTTATGCTTAATCTCTTCTCTTCATTTCCTGAGCTAGACCAAGATGCATTGCTAGTTCTTACAAGTTGCATAGAGAAACAATTATTGCACTGCAATGCAATGCAACAAACCAATAAAATATTCCGTTTTAACCAACTTTTACAGGTTTAAAAAGCTACCAACCAAGTAGACCAAGCATCAACTGATTGAAGCACCGCTGAAGGAAAAAGGCCTCAACCAGTGGATAAAAACCCAATAATGGTAACCTGAGCAACACATACATAATAAGATGGACCAAAGTGGCTGGAGATTTACTAGTCCAAACGAATGAAGCCCCTATTACTTTCTCGAGCTAGAATGCAAACATGCAACAAAGGATCTACTGGCACAACTGTCCCAATTATTTCTGCTAGTAATAGAGCATGTTTGGCTAAGTTTTACAAAATGAAGTTGCTTTTAATTAACTATTAAGTAGAAACAAGCTTTTTTTTAAAAAAAAGTAATTCTTACCCACTTTTTATCACACCAGAGTGGACAGTTTATGGCAAAACATAATAAAAATTTCACTTTAGGAAAGGGGCTTGGATGGACCTCCCATGGCAAAAAATCATAACATTGCAAAAAAAGTCCTCAATGAAAAGTTAAAAGACCCGCACAAAATTAGGTCGTAACATTGCCTAGACGATTGCCTTAAACACAAAGCTCTTACGTTACTGTCAAAATAAGATTTTAAAACTTACTAATTTTACTTTAAGTAAACTTTGGCCAAACATGCTTCAAAAATCCAAATGCATCAAACCCAAATCTATAACAACAATGCAAGCTCCAAGATAGCCAACGCTACCTAAATAGCTATCTGTGAAACTAACAAATACTATAATGGGTAAAGGAAAGCAGCAGAATGTTGGTTTCTCAAACATGATAACCTGAGATAAAAACATATGTAATTTTTGAGCTTTATAACTGTTCAAATAAAATTGTGAATCAAGATAATTTAGAAGTAATATTTAAAAATTGTGAACTCCATTTGCTGACTTGAATTTACCACAAGCACGAAACAAAGCATAGTGTCAATATGAGTTCAACTATCTACAACAAAAATGGCCATTTCCGTTCTGCAATTTCTTGTAAATTTATTGCACTTCGTGGAACTTGTAAGAACCCAAACCCTAAAGCCCGGTCAGTATAGAAACTACATTGCAAAGGAAAGATCTAAAAAGAGCACTTGCTCAATACGAAGTGTTGTCCAGTTCTTATAGAAATCTCTGCATTTATGTTGTCCACGAGTGCTTTGTGGAAGAAATGATGACGGTAAGATGGACATGGAAACTTGTGTGTAAGTATAGTGGATCTCGTGATTCTCATCAATCCAAGGCTATTGAAACTGGGTCATATGATATGAAAATGAACTTTTCACTTGCTGAGTAGAGCACAGTACAGATATAATTAAGATCTCTCACCTACAAGATATATATATTCTAATTAAGAAATGGTGTGAAAGAACTAAAATGATGGTCTCATCGGAATGTATGCTTGGTATTCATTATTCAATGTTTGATGATGGATAAAATAACAGAACTCAGGAGAAGATGGTGCAATGATTCATGGTGACTCTAATTGGCTAAAAATATTTTGCCAAAGACAGTTTGAGGAATTGCAACTTTAAAGTTGATGTCGTTACTGTAACGACAAGCATGTTGAAGTGCTCTGTGACGCCTATGCAGGGGCAATTTTTTTAGAAACTAACAGAAATTTTAGGGTATGTTAACTATATTTAATTTTAACCATTCGTTCATTTCTACAATTTGCATTCCAATGAAAACAACAGAATGCTTATATAATTATCTCAAGACCAAGAGGAAGATAGACAATCAAAATCTGGAAACCCTACAAAAAATCTTCAAACAAGCAAGATCTACCAAAATCACTACCAAGGTTTCTTCCACAATTCCTATTAAATCACATGGTGAGTCAAGTTGCAGTTACCTATTGATTCTTCTAATATATTTTGACAACTAGATTATACCATATCCTTTATGCTCGTATATATTAGGAGTGTTCAAGCAAAAATTATTAGTAACTATTTAGAACATATGCATTAAACTACTAGTTAACAGGACAAAACCATGCAAGGAGAGAAATCAACATATATAAAGCATTATAAATAAAGATATACCACCAATAAAAACCTGGAATCTAAAGCATTAGGAAGCAATAGCTTTACCTTGTATCTAATAGCTTCATAAGTTCCGTAAACAGCACCTGAAGATATACACCAAATCAGATTGACTCTTAATTATAATTTCAAATAGCCATAAATATAGCAAACGTCCAATACAACTACGAGCCATAAACGTCAAATTACATAAAGGAATTTATATCTAACTTCAAATCTCTAGGCGAACAGTTAACGAACTTCTTGTTGATAAAATTTCGATCTAGACGTCTATCTGAAAACAGTAAATAAATTTTAAGATTAAAAAAAAAAAAAAATGCTCCTCAGTAGAAAATGTTAGGGTTAAGCCCTAATTCATTCCTGGGAGATTATAATAAACAAAATCTAAAACGTGCATATTTTCAGTGAGAGAAAGAAAATGAAATTACCGACAGCGCCGCCGATACCACCGCCGACGGCAACCCCCGCCGTCACTCGTGCTAGACAACTATCCCTTGCCATCTCTCTCCCCTCTGTATATCTCACAAAAAATTTGGTGCTTGAGTAATTTGTACAACAGTACAAGTAGCAAGTGAGTTTTATTTTTCTGTTTTTTATATGATTGGGCTTTAAATTTTCATGTGTGAATGATAAAATAATTCATACTTAAGTAATACAAAAAGTTTTAAAAATAAATATTTTTATATTCGCTAAAGTTAGTAATAAATAATAAATTACAAAAGAGTAACATTTTTGCTTAAAAAGCAATAGAAAAATAATTTATTTAAATATATTTAGGATTAAAAATTAATTAAACCATAACTTCTATTTTAAGCTTAACCAAACATTCTCATCGATTCAACTATTTATGCTTACTACTTGTTGAATAAGAGAATCGTTATGAGCATGCTTTTATGAAAAAATTATGCCTCCACAAATCTCCTTTAGATGACACCAAATGCACAAGTCTATCTTGGGATGTCCAAATTTATAAAACAAAAATTGAGATGTCCAAATTTATAGAACAGAAAGTCCTCAAACAATTGTGATTCTTTTTAAAAGAGTCAACGCGACCTTTGACAAATAATATATTTTGCATTCCCTTAATTCAAGAGTATAGACTCTCTACTCATGCGAGATCTTCTCTTTCCTTTGACCTATGAATCCTCAAACCAACTTGTCATTCCTTTCTCTCTCTATAAATGGTTACACTCATTTTGAATCATGTAAAAATAGAGAGATGTTCTACACGTAACCCCAAATTGACTTTCGAAATCTTGTTTACACGTCTCGAATCCTTATTTTGTCCTTCCATATATCCTAATTCTATAATTCATCTTTTCTTTTCTTCTCCTTTTTACATGTAATAAATTTGACAAAAAATATATTTACTTTGAAAACATTAAAGAAAATTGTATACTTAAGTTAGCGGTAAGATGAAGAAATCTAGATAGACACAATATGTTCATCTAACAATGTCCTCAGAAATCTTACATGTGAAGCATATTTGGCTATGATTAAAACTTAATTTATGGAAACGCAATTTTTGTTTGTAATCAAGTAATTTTGAAAATCTTGTTTGGCGAAATAAATAATTTAACACAAACACAATTTCTCGCAATAGAATCGAGATTGTACCCAAAGCACGTTACACCATCACAAGGACCAAAATTTATGAAGCATTTGTCATGGTTCTCTAACAAATATACATATTAATGTGTACAAAATAGAATTATTCATGAAATGCAGTGGCTTGTGTCTTATTCAACTAAGAAAATGAGAATCGGCGTGCTAAAACGAGAGCAAGACTTGAATTCGAGCACGAAAAAACGTGTTCACGAGGAACTCGAGCATTAATAACTGAAAATGCATTTTGCTTATGGGATTTACATGAAAGCTGCTTGCAACAAGAGCCAGCAACCTACTAAGAATTTACATTTCTCGTCCTCAACCACCACACACAAGGCGCATCCAGGGAAAAAAATGAAAATGCGTGATCAAACTACAAGAATAATTGGGGGTAAAATATAAAGAAAAGGAAAAAAATAGTTAGAAAAATCCACGAACAAACCTCTACTCCTCTCGGTTTAATTGGCAACCCGGACTTCCAACAGTTTAAAGGTGAATGATGGCAACCCCGGACTTCCAACAGTTTAAAGGTGAATGTTAAAACTAGGCGTCCCGTATGATCTTCCCTGTGACAGGCGCAGAAATATAGAACATGAAACAGAGAAAAGAAACCGTATGTCAATGAGCTAGGTCCTCACTTCCTACGCCAACACTTGAATTGTCAACCATCCGTACGTTGTACTGTTCATATACTCTTGCCCGGTTCTCTGCCCACCATTGTTCTGCTTGTTTTTCACTAAACCGCTTCCGACTGCATTTCACCATAATAAACATGTTTTTTTCAAATATAAAAATCATTTCTGCGATTTTATTTTCTTCAGGTAAAATAATGAGTCACCCCCTCCCCTTTTCATTATTACACAATCTAGCCAAGGCAAGGAGAAACAATGTATGGAGCCCTTTCAAACTGTCCATTGAGATGACAAACTCATAACAAGCTTAATGATTTTTTAATCACATTTCCCTGCCGTACTTTGTGACCTTACACTGGAGAAATGTAACTATGACCATTAATTATAATTAAAGATATTAATACCATGATCATAACTAGGCACAAACAGATCCCACCGTTAGATTCTCAGATATCAATACCATGAATGTAACGTGGTCTAACCTTAATGTTCACTACAAGGGCGAGAGTATGAAAAACTAGTTCAGTTTTATGCAATCATCATGTCATTATACGAACTTATCCAATCCAGCAAGTATAAAGCAAGGGTCATAAGATGATATGCCCAAAACAAAGATAGAATGGAGTTCAATGCTACATACCTGAAACGAACTCGCTTAAGATCCTTGCGACCTCCAGGTAAGGAGGTAAGCGTGATATAAACACCAGGTTCGTCTTGCTCAACCCATTCATTCTCATTGCGAGAATCACTTTCTTTTGTTTTGTTTCCATTTCTTGCCATTGCTTCTAGGTGACCTTGTCTGTTGTGACCAAAGCTGTGATTACTTGCAATGCTCGGTCCATTAGAAAGCAACTGGTTGCTTAGTTCATTTGATTCCAGTTCCTGGGCAGTTATTTGACCATTCAAACGGATGAGAGAGGCACTTGAAACGTCGTTGAATACAGGAGTGGGGCCAAGAGAAGTAAAGGGAGGAGATTTGGTGTTGCGAGCAGAACCCACAGGAAGCCTTTCAGCCATTTCCTTCAGCTATACACGTATAGACAAGAAATTGTTTCAACAAGTGAAGCCATCCAATAGGAAGTGTATAATAAACTGAAATAGGAGCACATATCCAGTTTTCTACAAACCAGAAGGGATTAATCAAGATCAAGCATAAACCTCATCAAATTAATATGTCCAATGAAAAATAAGAAATTGAGAGAA
This sequence comes from Fraxinus cuspidata, assembly GCA_903798385.1. Classification (NCBI taxonomy): domain Eukaryota; kingdom Viridiplantae; phylum Streptophyta; class Magnoliopsida; order Lamiales; family Oleaceae; genus Fraxinus; species Fraxinus cuspidata. Next base: position 22,080 of record CAIGRP010015314.1, read on the forward strand.
TACGTGTGTTTACTTGGATTGACTATTATGTAAAAGTAGTCCTATAAAAACAAGGTCAAGTAACATTATATGTCATCATAACTCCAATGTAGGACATTAGTTGTCAAAACAAATTTTCCATCTATGATGTGTATCAAAACCACTTTCAAGGAAAGCCTGCCTATAGCACCTTTTAGTAAAATCCATCTTTCTACATCTCCCTGGATGAGTTTGATGCATCCCAAATCTTTCTCAAGTGGGATTTCATATAGACATTGTCAATTACAAAAGTATAACATAAAGCAGCAACTGACAAGGACATATGGAACAGGAAATTTTTTTTGATATGCAGTTGTCTCAAATGTTCTTGAAAACAAATTGAAATAATCTCCAATTCCGTTCAGGAAATAATGCATGATTTCTATTCTATAATACGTGCAAACAAACTGGACATTTATATAATTAATGAGCTTATATACTGGTCTTACTTGTACAGCAAGTGACTTGATCACTTCTTTGGCTGCTTTGCATTTGGCAGTCTCTTCCCCTGCAATGGCTATTGCCTCCTTCAGCTGCTTGGCAGTTCTTTCTAGCTCTATCTCTTGAAACTGAGCCTTGTGAGTAAGACTCTCCACCTACGAAAAAAGAGCAGACAGATGTGTATTGAGTGGTGCCAACTCAACTTCAACCTGGTGTCAAATCTTCATTAGAGCATAACGGGTGTGCATTTGTCCCCTCAAGTCAAACATCTTTAGCAAACATTTTAATAACTAAAAACTATTCAAGCATAGTAAGTGCTACATCCACCCCTACCAAAAAAGAATGAAGAGAAAGAGAGATGAAAGGGGGTGCAAAATATTGGTTGTCAAGGACAATGTACCATGCACTGCAAATAACAACTCAGTTTTGAGAAGTGGAATGAGACCATTCAAACATATTCATCTGTGTGACTCTATTTATGGCCAAATATTTAACGTCACAGTGAACACACTTTAGCCTTATAACCATAATTGTCTAATCGAGAACTCCCCCTCCCATAAATATAGTGTAATAAAATATCTTTAAAAATGCATCTTCACATCTATTACTCATAACAGGCACCATATAGAGAGAATTATTTGCAGAACAGAAGATGTGGATGCTTAATCCCCCGTCAATTCTCTTCTTCCATTGTCGAAAAGGATATAACCTCTGGGACAGATGTGCATAACTCTGAATTATAAACAGACTCGTTCTCTCTTCAACATCATCAATTATTCCTAGTATACCCAAGCAGGAAAGGACAGTTTCTTTCATATGATGTAACTGCTGATCATTTGAAAAGCATCTTCATCTTTTCCTCAAATTAATAATCCCCATTGCAATTGTAGTGTAAACTTCAACTTAAGACAAAAGGAGGTAAAAGAAGGCTGAACAATTAGAAAGTTACAGCATGATCAAATGGTAGGCATGTCAAGATGTACCTGTGCCCTTAGTTTAATGACTTCTTGGCCAAGGCTATCATTTGTTCTTTTAGCGTCGTCCAATACAACCTTCGGTGAAGTAAGTCCACCCAAAGTGGGGGTTGGTGTAGTGGAACGGGGAGGACTAGGTCGTCTCGATACAGGTGATGTTGCTCGAGAAACAATTCTTGATCCAGGAACTGAAGCTGAGAAAAATTTCTTGGATGAACCAAATACCGGATTGAAAGATTTAGAGATATTAAAGGGCCCCAATTGAGAACTTCCATTGGGTATGGGTGATACACGGCTGCTGTTAAATTCCAGTTTTTTGTTTCTCTTTGAAGAGCGGTTCTCCACTTGCTTGAAGGATTCCATTGAAGAAAATCTAACTAGATGGGGATGAGATCTGTTGTCCAACTTATTATCTTTGTCTATACGATCATTTGGACCACCCTGATTCATACTTCCTCTTATACTCACAGATGACTGAGATGACGTGTCAGTCTCAATAGCTTTCTTCAATTTATTGAAACAATTATCACAAACTCGATATGGCTTGTTGGGATTTGGTGCCATAGAAGCCCTCATAGTCTTCTTGGTGCTGCATGAATGACAAAAGACGAGTCCACAGTTATAACAATTGTGACGTTTTCTTTTGAAATTTAATGGTAGATGGCAGCCAGAACACATAGACTGATCAACCCCTGAGACCCACTTATGAAGGCAGATAGCTGCAGTAAAATTAGTACCACAAGCTATACTTTTGACTTGCTTATCTTTCAAAGTTTCTACTAGAGTTGGAGAATTTCTGTCATTTATATCCCCGTGACCCAATCTGCCATTAGCTCCCTTCCCCCACGTATAAACTTCAGTTCTTGAGGTCAGAACGGCAACGTGATAGGCACCACAAGCTATCTCTTCAACAAAACTCTTTGCAAGTTTTCCTTCAACACGAGATGGCAGCTTCCCATCAGCTTGAGGGCTCCCTAGCTGTCCATATACAGGACTGCCCATTGTATATACACGCCCCGATGTTGTAAGAGCAACTGTCATGCTATGTCCACAAGCAACCTGGCAAAAGTTCGGTTCAACAAGAGCAGCAACACAGGTTGGAACAAGTTTTGACTCCTTGTCACCATGCCCAAGCCGACCTTTATCCCCGTCTCCCCATGTGAAAAGTTTACCTGAAGAATTACCAGAGCTTGAGTTTGCCACCATAACTTCAACAACAGCAGCAGTGTGCCAAACACCACAAGCTGCCCGTACAGTGCGAAGCCCCTTTAGGGATTCCACTTCTCTAGGTTTCGAAACACTTTTCCGATCACCATGACCAAGAACCCCAAAAGTTCCATCTCCAAAAGTAAACAACTGCCCAGCAGAGGTCACAACAGCAGTATGCCAGGGTCCACAGGAAATGGAAGAAACATGTATTCCCTCCAGTGGCCCATTTACCCTTTTCGGCACCCAGTGACTTACTTCATTCCCATGCCCAAGAAGACCACAATGACCATCACCCCAGGTGTACAAATCACCAGAAAGAGTGACAGCACAAGTATGATACTCACCACACGCAACTAGCTCAATGTTTGTATTGCTGAGGGCATCAATTAGCTTCGGATGCAAGACGTCAGAATCTACACCATGCCCAAGCCTGCCTCTTGACTCCTCACCCCAAGAAAATATCTCTCCTTGTTTGGTCACTAAGGCAGCATGTCGCCCGCCACAAGCTATATTCTGAACATCTAGTACAACTGCAGATTCCAACGCTTTAGGCAAGAGTGAATCCATTTTGATACCAGAGCAACTTTCAACCTTGTTTGCTCCACCACCCAATATACCATCACCAATGCATTCTCCCCAGATGAAAACGTCACCCAAGGCATCACCATCATCATGACCAGAACCTTGACTTGACGAGCTAACGGCACTCGAAAGGCTTACTCTAAAGGCATCCATTCCCATTCCTTTCATGTGACCAGGTATGCCATCTGAGCCTCCAGATGACAAGGAATGGATGGAACCACTAGCAGAATCTGAAGGAAAGAAACCCTTGGGAGGCACTGCATATAATATCACATCTGAAAATGCCTTGTCCAAACCATTTTTGGGAGGACTTTCATACGGACTGTGGAAGCGAAGTTGATCTGCACCATCCTGCGCAGGTAAAATAGGATTTATAACAAAATTATTAAGGACAAAAATGCACCTGATATATATGTACAGTAGGTCAATCTGTGTCAAGAAGGGGCATGTAGCGTTTACACGTTTGGACATGAAAAAAAAAGAAGCAACTCACCTTCTGCAAGCTATCACCACTTCCAAATGGAGAATGCAGTGGAGAACTTCTTCTAGTGTATGTTCTGGGACTAGTAGCTCCCGATGAAATTCCTTCACTCCTTGACTCCGTTCTCCATTTACGTTGATGACCACGTGAAATTAATGCCTTCAGCCCACTAATCCATACCTCTGCTTCTTCCTTGTCCTTGCATATCTACCAAAAAAAAAAAAGCATCAAATTGAAGGATTAGATTTCGGACGACCAACAATGTCATAAACTTCGATTTTTCTCAATGGAAGACACGAAAAAGTAAAAATGTTGGTCTCAATAATTCTTTTCAACTGACTTGGATATAATAAATGAATCCTTTACCAAATCCAGTGATCTGTCAGTGTATATCAGAGAGAAGGACTGGTACTCCTTCTCGGGCCGTGGATATCTTTGAAAAATTGGCTGGAGAAAGAAAAATATTAAAATCGCATATAATCAAATGTAAAGCTAACATGAAATACTGAAGGAAGATATCAATAGGCATATAAAAGTTCAGTAATGTCAAAATTCTTTCCAACACAGAAAATTCTTTCCCATACTCGTTAGCAGGATGATGCAGAACGTATTTTGAACTTCAGTTTAACTTCTCTACGCATCTTACAGTTATTTTCTGCATTTTCAAGTCCAATATATAACAACAAATTTTCACACTGCAGGTAGTTCTCAGCCAAGTAAAGCCAAATACTTGAAAAGATATAATTCTGGTGGCTTTGCATTCAATAAGCAGCCTAGGACTATCAAAATGTGGGGTGTTATAAGAAAAATACACACATGCCAGTTTTGCGAACAAGAGGATGAACAATAGTGAAATAGACATGTTTCAAAGCTTTTGCATGTCAGACTTGAATCAGTTGTCTATCAAGAAGAAGATATGATATTAATGTTACCACATTCGGCATTTCATAGATTACTTGTAACATAGTTTCCATGTAACTCCAACAGTAGCTCAAAATGGTCCATGGCAATACTATGTTCCCAAGTTATGTAAATGATTTTCCTAGGCAAAAATTTAGAAGGCCTCAAGGAAAGGGGGGAGGGGCTTGAAGAAAGCAGAGAAGAACGGACTTGAAGAATTAAGGCTTTTTGGTGTTTCTTCTTCATGGGCAAAAACCATAAGATGATTCACATCACTTTAGAGGGCTACTGTCAGTTTAAAACTCGAGTATTATTCAAAATACAATCATTATTATTCAGCAAAATGATGTTCATATACCCCTCAACGCCACAATAAAACCTCTAAAATCCGTTAACCACGGTTCTAATCATTTAGATACAAAAATGAGATAAAAGAAGTTTGATTAAGGCAAATACTGTGACACGAGAAATTTGAGGTAAGTTTCCACCCCCAAAAAGATTAGGTAGACCTGGTCATCATCTATTGCAGTGCACTGGCAAGAACCTCTAATTTTTTCTGAACATCTTAAATTGGCATTGTAATTTAAAGGCCTATTGCATGCACTGTAATACCCACCGACCATGCAATTAACCCATGCGAAGTATGCTTATGTTTCTCGTCCTTGATACTCATGTAACAAATATCATTTTTAATGAAATTTTACCAAAATATCACTTATCAACTAGGAAGTAATAAATTTTGAGCATTGCGTGATTTTTTTTTATCTCATATGAAAGAACATTGTGTTTCATTTTTATGCTTGATTACATAGTTGATCATTTAGAAGTGTTTCCTATTAATCAAGAAGTGTCCAACACTTGTCTAGGTTATTCAGTTCTATTATTTATCTCTAGAAGGATTCAAAGGAGTGCTGGACATATTACCAAGAATATCCACAAAGGGAGAATGTGTCGAACACAAATATGTAGCAATTTCTTAGAGGGACCATGCTTGTTCAGAAGGCTATTCTTCCTTGGATAACCCAACCTCAACCACCATCAGCCTTCCAGAATATCCATTATCACCATGAAAGGAAAAAGTATCGCGGCCACACCTGAAACTCCAAAAACTTCTTAAGGCACTTTTCCTCCCTTCCCCCTCCTTAAACACCTCAACCAATACAATTGAAATAGTTCTAAAATTATTTGACAAAAAAGATAAGATAAACCACAGAATTTTTAATATAAGAAGCAATGGTAGGCAAGGGATGGAAAATAGTGACTATGGCAAGCACCAATGAAATCAGATGCTTGCTCAACGTACTTACAGTCTTACACCTTAGAATACCTTACCTTTTTGTTATATGGAAACATGTAGTTGACTTGATAGTTTTGGAGATTCATGGTTTCGAGAGTACACGAAAGAGGTGGTTACTCTATTGAACTGGTGGTTTCTTAAGTTTGCCTTTCGCTAGATGGGGTTTAGGGAGTGTTCCATTGCAAGAGTCACTATGAAAATGAGTTCAATGCCAAAGGAAGCTTTCTTCTAATTAACATTACACTATAGGTTAATGAAGAGTGGAACATGTCATCATTTTTCAGAATGCAGATATTAAACGAAAAAAGAACAGAGGAAGTAGATAACTTCATCTGACAATGGAGCCAACATGAGATGATAAATGGAGGTGCAGTATAAAACTGGTTACCACTTATCTGTATCTCTGTGTTTCTGAATCTATGTAAAGTTACATCAATCAGAATTCAGAAAACCCCACTTGCACCAAATTTGAACCATCAACAGATACATACCATCTGTTAGTTAATAGATTTTCATTACAAAGTATAAGATGTATTAACATTAAATTCTGAACCACAGTAATTTTAACACCAAATATCAACGTACACAAGCCATCAGGTTCTCACAGACTTGGATAAATGGTGGCAGAGTAATAATTGGAAAAGTCACTTCCACGGCAGGAAACTTACAGTGCGCTGTCCAGATATAATTCTGGACACGTGGCTCAGTTTAAGATGTTTCTCCTCTTTACCGGAAAACCAAATTAGAACAGACTCGTCCTGAAACCAAGCACAACAAACGAATGGATTTTCAGTGCATTCTCAACCTTTTGTATGGGAGCAAAGAGACTTAAATTAATCTTTGGTCACAGCAGAAAAGAAGCAACTAAAAAATGGCTGATGAAAAAAAATATTCAAAGAAATGCAATTATGTCAAGGTATAGAAATACGTGTATTGTAGATACGACTTGCTAATAAATTATCCATGAAATTCGCACCAACAATTCACAATAATTCCTTCATGCAAGTACAAGAAAAGTTTTCCAACATCCATCTCAATTCGTAATATTTTGCGGTATCTGGCACAACAAAATCAGTAACCACTGCCTTCCCCCAATCAGGGATGTGCTTTTTGGGTTAGATCAGGTGATGAACCCACACATAGAAACAGAAACAAAAATCACGCAGTCAATGTTTTAATCATCCCATAGTCAAGACTAGCAAACGAGACGGTCAATTTCTATTAAAAGAATTTATATATGGTCAAAACAGAGCATGTATAATAGTTTTCTAAATCTGAAAATATCATTTTACATCGAAACTTAGTAAAAAGTTCCCATCAAATTAATTAGCAACAGTGTCTTAGTATTCAAGTAACTATTAACTCCTATTGTATTGGGTTTGGTAAGATTTCCAACATCAATTGTTGCAAATTTTGCTGCTAATCACAGTAAGCTGTTCTGGACTAGTATCTTGCAAATTTAATCGAAATCCAAACTTCTGCACATAGATTCCACACACAATAATTGTGGAAAACAGAATGATCGAAGTGGGTGCAAATATCATCTCAGTCTCAACTTTAAAACGTTATATTGAGGGAAAAAGATGCGTTAGATCAGAAAGCAAAAGAACCAATAAGTGTCCACGAATACATCATTTTGGGAAAGAAATGGGACTTACATTTGCAAGTCGAAAGGGACAAAACTTGGGTTTCCCTCTTCTTCCATACTTGAGTAAGTAGGCGCCTTTCTTAAGAGCAGTTATGGCCTGTTGTAAGGATCAGCTAATAACCAAATTAAACATAACCCAGCATGTTTGCCAAAACGAAAGAAACTGGATTGTGCAATACATCCAAATAAAGACCATTGAGACAAGTACAGATTAAGGAAAATAAGTACTTCCGCGGTAAGTAATCAAAAGAAAATTATTGCAACCACATTATTAGCTGTGCATAAACTTCTGTCAAGAAGTAGATCTAGCACATGATAGTCACACCACAAAAGCTTGCAATCCATCCTAAATCATAAAAGTTTCATCATGGGAAATTCAGAAGGTAAAGGAAAAAGGAACAAATTTTACAAATGACTGGTGTCTTGGGTGACAACCTGGTCTTTGCATTGACTTAGTGGAAGAAAAAAGATTAACCCATTGAAATCAGGAAGGACTGACAGATGCATATATGACATTGCTACAACTTTTGACTAAATAGACTACATCAGCTTTTTTGCAAAAAAATAAAAATAAATTAAAAAATAGGCCAATTTAATGCTGGGAATAGCCTAACAGGATTAACCTAGATGCCAGAAAACATATACAGACAGCTGAGGAACTTTCAAGTTATTTCAAAATGCATTATTGTGTATATATTTATTTTCAAATATAGTTTTTTTAAATTTCAATTACACCTTAACATTGGTTAATTTGTAGTTTGCCATCAAGTTGCCAGTTCATAAACTTAAACATAAGAAGAAAATGAAAATTGGGATTGGCATAAAGTGTACAAAAGCAATGGAAATGCGAAAGGGCAAAAGCATATAGCATTAAAACCTTGAAAAAAAAATCCAACAAGTGCAAGAGAAACCAAATAAAGGAAATCTTTGCAAAATCCTGGAATAGTTTTTTCGGTTTCCTTTTCCTTCTGTCAAAGGGCAGCGAAAGAACAAAATTGTCACTGACTGAAAACATTGATAATAAAATTTGAAAACGATATGTTAATATCAATCAGAAAATTGCTACTATTTGATGCGGGGTGACAGTTTCTTACCATGATCTTCAATAAAACCCGAAAAAGGGTCCCATTCTTGCTCCCAAAAATGTATGAAATATTTATATGAACATAAAGCACGACAAATTCAATATATATAAAAGCCTAAAATTCCACTATTAGTACTTACACACTTTCCAGTATGCAAATTAGCTTAATTAAACGGAATGAGAAGTAATCTAAAATCAAGGAACAACTGGACTAGATAACTAATCAAACTCTCACTAAAAGCAGCATAAGTTTAAACTCTTAAGCAAAGAGGAACTGAAATTTATTTACTCCAGGTGGTGGTGGTAGTACCTGCTCGATGTCTCTCTCGACGGGCCCACCAGCTCTACTGCTGTCAGAATTGTTCATTCCATCGACGATTCTTGACATCGGATAACGAATTTCCACTTCCCCAAACAAGCCCTAAATCTAAATCCAACATTCATCAATCACACTCATCCAATACACCTTGCTTGTGAAGCTTCCTCTAATTACAGCTGCAATAAAAACTGTAGAAATTCCACCAAATGCAACTTGATACTGGCCAAAAAAGGGGTATCCCTGTAATTTTGGATATCAATTGTCGGCTATTCTAAGCTCCAAGTTTTCTGCGCGTCAGTGTGAGTGAGAGAGATCAAAAAAAGCGTAGACAGAGAGAGAGTAAGTAGAATCTATAAGAATTTTGATCTGAGAATTACCAGTTTGCAGCAAAAAGTACGTAATCTTGTTGAGAGAGAGGGTAGGGAAAGGAGGTGGACTAACAATACTAGAAAAAAATTGTGTAGAAAATTGAAGTGAGAAGAAAATAAAGTGAATTTTTAATGCAGCTTACTAACAAAATTAACTTTGCTTATGATTAAGTTTGACTTACTACACAGTGTTGAATTAACTTTTCACTTATAAGTAAATAAAAATAAAGTTCAATGCTATTCATCCAAATTTTACCTTTGATTTACTCATGAAGTTAAATCGAGTATTCCTTGGGTAAAAAATTGAAAACAGAATAAGAAAGAAGAAAAAAGAAATTTTGGTGTCAATATAAATTTAATTTACTTACTTATAAGCTAAATCAAATTTGCTCTGTATAGAAAATTAAACTCAAGAAAATATTTTCAGTTTAAAATGGAAGTTGAAAGATAGGACTCGAGATACATAGCGAGAGGTATGGATATGTGTCGTAAAAGAAACTAAAGGAAAATAAAATAAGATATATAGCTTTGCAAACTAATTTTTTCACCTACGAATAAGTAAAAATTAAGTCTGTGTTTGGTATTAATTAAAATATTTGTATCGATTAAAATATAAATTTTAATCTAAAATAAAGTCAACAATTTATTTTAGCCACGTATTTTATAGGTCTCAAACTTTTCAACCATGTATTTTATCAAATTTTACTAAATATCTAATTTTAATTCCTACAAAACAGATGCTAATTTTAATGTTGTTTAAACAAATTTAACTTAGATTATATGTCACCTTGACTCATAAACTAAATCAGGCATGTAGAAAATAAATAAATAAAAAATCCGTTTCAATGTAAAATTAATTTTTAAAACGAATAATTCAGATGAGCCTACTACAATTTCAGATTACGAATTTTATATTAAATCAATACATTAAAAATAATAATTTTTTTTATTTTAATTAGATAATATAATGTTAACAAAGAAATAGACATTGATAATTTATTTTCAGTATGATATAGGTCAAGTATTATTATTTAACTAGACTGACACGTTTTAAATAAATGTTTTAGATCAGTATTGTTTTGTTTGATTAATATTCAATAATTTAAAAGTTCAATATAACACATTTTTAAAGAAGTATTCTTTAATAGATAAAAATCACCAATTAATATATTAATTATGTCGACTTTATATATTAATAATACCAATCCAAATATATTCCAATACCAATAAAAATATATATATATATTCCAGTTCATCATAATTTCATTTTCTCGATAATTAATCTCATTACTTTATTCGATATCAAACTGAGTATTAGCTAGAATACTATCGTGTCTTAAAAAATGACACCTGAGATTACGCCACCCATATATAGGCATTCTACTATATGTGCATATCGTTCTATAAGCTCTCGAATTTACAATTTTCAAACTTAAAATGTGAAGGAGTTCGTTGAGAGTCGCCCCTCCGACGTCTTTCTCGTGGGTTTAGATTCTCAAGTTTCATCTTTGAAGTGTTGAATGGTCCAAAAGAGATAATGACGAACTTGTGGTGGATGTCATCAAGTCGAGTTGAAGAATCTTTATTGAATGTTTGATTAAATAATATTGAGAAGGAAGATCAAATAGTTACACCATTCTCCTAGTTACTTGAACTAGTGTTCCGTCATATGGTAGAGTACAATTATAACGTTGTTGACTATTTATAGCTTGAATTTTCCAGGAAAAATATTTTTATGCATTTATTTATCTTTATTTTTAAAATGAAAAAAAAAAGGGACTTTCGCAAAAAAATAAAAAGTTCTCTAAATTTGCAACGATGCTTGGCAGTGATCATGATGGCAGAGATGTCCATGACATTGTCAGTGCATATACTTTATTGAAGCTCTAAGTTAAAAGTGAGGTATTTCAATACAATATTAGACAAATATCAAGATGTTTTGGTGTCTTGTTCTTATTTATTTATAAAATTGTGCACATTGATGCTTTCTGAAAAAAAATTGAAGTTGTCAGGATAAACTCCTTCGCCCGATGACCCAAAAGAGAGGGTGGGAAATTTTCCTTTCGTGGGAGAATAAGTGCAAGGGAGATAATCACGTAGGTCATCATTTCACCATAGAACAAAAAGTTATTATAGGGTGAATATATTGCGATACAATATCCCAAAATCATGGACCAAGTCGTGTGGCACTTATCCTATCTACATTGACTTGACTAGGAATCATGTCGTACGATCTAACATGCTGCAACTCTTCATTTTATTTGAGTTTGATCTTGACAGTAAAAAAATATAGGTTGAATTTATATATATAATCAAAACGTCCAATTGATAATGACCAACACCACGAGCTATGCACTTTTTGAAAAAGAAGAATGAACCACAAATCAAAATCATGGTCCCTTCATGGAACAATTGGTCCCATATTTTCGCATCTTCTAGTGGGCTCATGTGCTTATCAGCAGTGCCCACAAAAAGAATCAGCTTATTTTTGTGGTCCTCGAAACTTTTTCTCTTTTTCCACAGCTTATGCATTGAACTATCAGTTGAATATACATGTGGCAAGTGAATTTAAAGATTAGCTTTAGGAAAGGGATAGTGAAAAATCTTACTTTTAGTATAGTAGGTATGCAGATTAATTGGTATAGTGTACTGTGGATACTCAACGGGTGAGCGACCTTTGACTGAACATTGTTGGGTGAAATTGTTGTGTTCGTATTTAATTTTTGCTTTTGAATGTTTGATCACACTTCAATCCGGGATCATATAGCATACAATTTTCTTAATTTTATTGTGAAACACTTAAAGAATGTTAATCTACGTTGTACTAGATAATATACAAAGATATCGAGCCAAATGTACCACGTAAATAGTATGTTCGAGGGTAAACAACTCTTTTTGTAAGATAAGAAAGTTACTTATTTAGATAACAATATCTATTTTGCTGTCAAAATAAATATTTTTCCACTTATGAATTACAGAGTAACTCAAAATTTTACTTTTCGAATAAATATGACTTTTTTTTTTTTTGAAACTCACATAAATTTGACTTACTTATAAGTTGAACCAACATGCTCTAAGAAAGATAAAAGAAATTAAATTTTGTATTAGTAACAATGTCAAATACTACGTACTTAACAATTAATATGTATATAGAAAAGAAGTATTATATTACTTTGGAGGTATTTTCACATGTTTTCTCTTTTCTTTCTTAAATATTTCAAACTCTATTCAACTACGAAAAAGAAAATGAAATGAGACGAGATGAGATGAGATATGAAAATCGCCTATCTTTTTTAAATTTGACAAGTCTAGCTTTCACTTTAAATATTACGAGTTTCTTTTTCAATTTTCACTAGTCTAACTTTTGCTAAAATGTCATGAATTTCTTTTAAAAATTTGCAAAGTCTATCTTTCACTTGAATCTCGCAAGTTTTTATGAAGAGAATAAGAAATTAAGAATCATATCATAACACAAGTTAAATACGGGCCTATTTGGGCCAGATTAAAATCTAATTTTAATCTAATTCAAAGTCAAACAATCAATATTAACCACATCTTTCATGAATCCCACATCTTTTCAACCACACATTTCAAAAACTTCTATCACAATCCACTAAAAATATAATTGTAATCTCCACCAAACATCCTCGATTTTTCTACTTTTGGACTGTCAAGGCTTTTGAGTCTCATTATCTACCAACAAGTGACGACTTTTGTTTAATAAAACCAAGAAAAGTGTATAAACTCTCATTGATAATGAAAGAGCAGAGTGTTCGCGTGAAACCCGCAAGTGTACGGAATCGTTGTACAAGTAATAAGATTCGTGAATTAAGAGTATCGTTCCCACGAGGAATAAGGTTTAATTTATAGTTTAGTAGCTACTATTAAATTCGAAGTGTGGTAATATCAAAAGAGATGGTTTATATGTTTTCTATATTAATCTTAAACTAACAAAACAAATAAAATATTTATTTAATATGTAAATGTTTATATTGGAATTGTGAATCTCCCTTTTGCCATTTAATTCAATTCTTAATTCGTAATCTAAGAAATCTATCCATTTAACACAATTGATAATCCAGTGTTATCAAATATTCTTTTCCAAGATATATTAAACTTATGTTTAACACGATCCAATCATATTCCTAATTCGAATTCATATGAAAAACATGCATTGATTCTCATGATTTATCACACATGATTGCACATGCCATATATATTATTCATAGTATCTATTACACATATGTTGATTTTGCCGCGTTCTAAACTTATTTTGAGTATTCATACACTACAACAAGAAACTTATATCTAATTGATGATCAATCAATCAAATAGTTCAACGAGAATGCAAAACCAATCAATAAATACTAAACTAATTATATTGAATTAAAATAAATAATAGGATTCATCGTTCATCCAATACAACGAAAAACTTAGCCTAACATCCTTGTAATTAATTTATACAAGAATAATTGGAAAAATATCACCCGAAAATAAGAAAGATGGAAGACGTAGGAGAAATCCACGTTCTTGGCTCAAATCTTGAAATAGGGCTATGAATATTCAAAATCCTTGTATGATTCGCCTTGAATTGATGTATAAACTTGTTTTTCACCTCCAAAACATGTAGAATATGATGAAATTTAGGTCGAAAGGAGGTCTCCAATATGTATTCTGCTGTTAGGTATTTGAAGGAGTAGAAAATTGGTTGAAAATCACATCCAAATTGGTTTTCAAAAAAGTTACAATTGAATAAGGAAAGTTACATTCACGGGCGAATTTTTTTGTCTTTGCACAGTAGTAATTAATTTGACCATAATTTTCTCTCTAAATATCTGATTGATGTAATTCAAATTTAGTTTAGAACTATTACTCAAATATCTATAACTTTTCTAGAAATAGAATTTTTCTAATTCGGACGTCTACTATGCCAAAAATGGGTCTCAATATTCGACTAAAAATTTGGAATATAACATTTGCAATTGGAAATTGATTTTGATAATATTTTTATCATATTTTATTCTTTTTTGAAATTTCATCAAATCATCTCCTAACAATCTTCAAAGTATCATCTTATTGGTCGAATATTTGCAATTTGGCCCTCAAATATTGTATTTGATACAAATGAGCAATTTTCCGTTATCTTTGCATTCTTTTCTCCAATTCTTCATTAAATTTTGAGTTTTACTTACAAAATGAAATATAACATAAGTTAGATAGTATTTTATCCAAAAAAATAGTAAAATATCATCATTTAGAATCTCAAATAAGTGTAGAAACTACACTTAGCACAAAGCAAGGTGTAACTCACGAAATAGTTAGCAAAAGAGTAAGACTAATAACATCAAATCGAGCCATTGCAGACAATAGAGCGTAGACACAACAAAATTGGCCCATTGACAAGAGAAAAAAAAAGTAGGGAAAAAAACCTAATTACAAAAGTTTCAAGATACCCTTTAAAAAATAAGAAACTTGTGAAAAAAGTTTCAAAAATCAGGTGATCACATTCACATTTTAATTACATATCGCATAAAGTTACAGTCACAATGACACAAAGTGTGGGTCACAGTTAAAAATTAGTTATAAATCACACATTTGTTTATATCACATATTATTTATTGGTCACAAATTATTTATTTTATTAGTCACAATTATTACTCAAATAATTGATCACGAACACTATTCACCCCACTTTACTCCCCTACCACCAGTACCACACAAAACGACGCCATCACCACCACCACTCCCTCAAATCCACCATCACTTCCTACTCCACCGCCACCTTTACCTCCAACCTACCACATCTATTCTCCAATCATAAATACACATAGACACGCACAATTAGAGATGTAGCGTCGCCACCACTACATCACCACCACAACTTTAAATTCACTATTACTTCCACCTCCACCTCCACCTCCAACTCTCCACACCACAACCATCACCAGCACCACCACAAATCACATTGCCAACCTCCACCACATGCACATCATCTACAATCATCGATGATCGTCATATCTATAGCCATCTGACGACTGCCACCTCGAGTCCCCAACTCACCACCATCGTTGATCGAACTAGAGTGTGGGCGTATTGGAGTCCTAGACATTGTGAGTTGAAGGGGCTTTGAGAAGAAGAGACAAAGGGAAAACCTAACTGCGACGCTCC
>CAIGRP010015323.1:0-21646 GCA_903798385.1 Fraxinus cuspidata
ACTTATGTACGGAGTTGATAGTTTTAAAGTGTTATTTACCTAGAGAAACAAAATGAGCTATTGATGTACTAAATTATGAACGGTTGTTTTCCAATTGCTTGCCTTGCTAACAAGATTTTGCTCATATACCAGTTACAGTTGTATCAGCAGAAATAAGTTTCTCCAAGTTAAAATTGATCAAGACTTATCTGCGATCAACTATATCATAGCAAAGATTGAATGTATTAACCATGTTATCCATTGAAAAAGAAATGATTGAACAACTCGATTATACAAAATTGATTGATATTTTTTAGTAAAAAACTGCAAGAGTTATATTTAAATGATCGGTTAGAACAACTTCATATTGTTATTTGATTTCAACATAAATATTTTGAATATTTTATTTTTATTTGTTGATTTATTGTTGAATTTAAGTAAAAAAAATTTAGTTCCGTAAAACTCTTTTAAATGAAAAAAATGGATTGTCTGCTATGACTTAGGGGCCCAAATTTTGAAGTTTGTTTTAGGCCCCGCAAAACACAGGTCCGACCCTGTATAGGGTGAATATTAAACGAGCTCTTATTTATGATATTTATTATTGAGCAATTAAATAATAAAACCTTTACATGTTTAGTGAGGGTGACAAATAAACTTTGTAAGTGAAGTTCAAGATCTCACGCCAGTTTCCATTTGGTTATTGTCTTTGTCGTGCATGAGAAAAAGGAAGATGAGCTACATAACTTGGTCCTAAAAATCCTCCACTTGGTTGCAAATTGAATTCTTGTAATTCTGGAAAAACTTCCGACTTAAAACTGCAATAATTGTTAAGTTGGCATGGGGAGCTGTTCTGTTCATCATTCGCTATGGCAGAGTCATTGCTTTCAGATAGGGATGGCAAAAAATCAGACAAACCAGATGCCCGTGGGCCCGGCCCCGAACGGGGCGGGGATAACCCGCTTAATCGGGTATTCGGGGCGGGGACGGGACGGGGAATTTTGCCCCGAGGCGGGTTCGGGGCGGGGACGGGTAACGGGACCCCAGCCTCGCCCTGTTTTATTTATTTATATTTTTTTTATTTTTTTTATTCAATACTTTAAATAGAAAATTTTATTAGTTCTAATAAAAAATGACAAATTGATTGTTTATTTTTTTGTAATTTTTTTTTATAATTCAATACTTTAAATTGAAATTTTCATTAGTTCTAATAAAAAATGACAACTAAAATTATTTCTCTAAGTCCAATGAATGAGGGCAATAAAAATAAATTTAAAAAAACTTTAAAAAAAATTTAAACAGGGTAGTAAAAGGGGCAAAGACCCCGCCTTGCCCCGTCCCGCCTTAAACGGGGAACGGGGCGGGGTTGAGGCGCGGAATTGCTTGGCAGAGCGGGGGCGGGGGAGTTATCCCTGACCCCGCCCCGTTGTCATCCCTACTTTAAGATTCTTCCTACTTTAGACCTTGGGTGTTTCGCATTTTCTTCTCGAATCAAGGTGAAAGCTGTGCTGTGATCAATGCCCACCTTTTTCGTGATTAGTCTTTTTTTTTTGTTCCGTTTCAGAGTGAAGACATTGAATGTACTCTTCAAAATATAATGTCTTTTGTTATTTCATGATAGGGCCTGTTGGAATTTAAGAGTATATAGAAAGATTAAAAAGTGTGAATTGAAAAATATTCGCGATAGGTGTAATGATTGGGAATGACTCTTCAAGTGCAAAAGGTACGTAATGAAAAGTCAATGACATTTTATTACGGTGCAATTTAGACCATCAATTATGAAAAGGTGCGATCCCATGGGTAAAATCAATTTTGCCAAAAGATGCAACGTTAGGAAGTGACACATAAAAATTTATAAATAACAATGTTTTAAAACTGTCTCTAGCATCGACCCGTAAAAAAAAGGGTCAAGGGTTGAAGGGTCAAATCGGGATTGAACTCGTATCAAATCGGATGCTAAAATTGAATAAATATAATAATAATAATAATAATAATAATAATAATAATAATAATAATAATAATAATAATAATAATAATTTTGTTTTTAGTTTTAGTTAACTAATTCAAAATAAATATAAAATCATGTTTGTTAATTAAAATTATTATCTTAGTTTATTTTAAAACTTTAAAAACTAATAATTAATATGTTCAAAATAATTGCTTTGATCCAAATATAATTAATTTTGATTATAGTTTTATTGGGGCGAAGAATAATGAAATCAATGAAAAGGGAGCCTCCATAAAATGGTAGAGCACTTGAAAGGAAATGTGAAATGGGCTTGTTAGTTCAATAAGTGAGCCCATCAAGGAAGTTTAAATTTTTTTGTTAAAAAAAAAATATTCTCAATCGTCAAAAATTGGAAACAGTTTTCGATTCATGGTTAAACCAAGCGGTTTAACGGTTATTAGTGGTTTTTTCTATTTCAGGTTAATACTCTATAACCGAATCGGATCTGAGGTCGGTTCCCAGTTAAATCGACCAGTAACATTGATAAATAGAACCCTTCTAATTTTATTTTCACCACTTCAAATCAATTTCAAATAATTTGTTTATATTCTTTCTTCCTCCAAATTTTGGTAAAATAATTTTCATATTATTTTTGAGTTTTATGTTCAATATTTAGTATGCGATATCTTCCATTTTAGAAGAATACGGTCAAACGTTGGTTCGCTACATTAATTTTGAAAGGAACGTTGTATCACGGAAGTTAGATATTCATTTAATTCTATTAGCACATGTGCAAGACAGAATTTGTTTCAAGGAGATTTGCGGAGATTTGCATCTGCATACCTCGCTTCATTTATTTCCTTATTATTTTGACATGTCAGTAAGTCGTTGTTTTGCTTCACTCAGGGGCGGAGCCAGCACCCACGAGGCCCGCCTGTGCTGGCTCCGCCGAAATTTACAAGTGGTTGGAACACTCGCCAGTCGCCGCCATGGAACCTGGAAGGAGATGAGAGGTTTGCCTCCCTTTTTTAAGCAGTGAGCCATTGTTTTGGGCCATTTTCCTTTTTCTTTTTTAGGATTTTAAAACATTAGGACCAATTGCCTAAAGGTTCGCTCGTTGCTGCTGCAGCTGGCTGCCGGTAAACTGGAGAGAGAAAATGGGTGTTGGAAGATAAATTCAGACTTGGGCCTTCTTTTAAGAATCTGGGCCTCTTTCAGTTGTGCCTTTTATTTTTAAAATGTCGCTCAGTAATTGAATAGTCTGAATCCATTTAAAAGAAAAACAAAATCTTTGATAATTGTTTACAATCCATTGCCCAAATTTGAAGTCACCACATTTCACTTTAAAAAATAACAACCAGTGCCAATTAGCCTATTCTTCTACCCCGACTTCGACTCCGACTCCGACTCGACGATTATCGGTGTTCTCCCACCCGCAATCGCACGCCGTCGCGGTCACGGATGCACACAACCTTACTGTTGCCTCCCGTCTACTGATAATTTCATTCCATTCATCTTCTTAAATAATAAAAAAATTAATCGTTTGCATTTTAGGGTTTGTTAAGAGATTGGTTTTAGTTATAATTTGATTTATTTAATTAAGAAAATTAGATTAATTGCGATTGGTTCCTGGGTTTTAAACGTGTGGATTGGTTGGTATATGGTTAGGTTTTTAGATTCACATTTGTGTATTTTGAATTTCCCTGTTATTTGTGCAATTTTGTTCTCTTTTTCTTTGTTTTTAATTCAAAAATAGTCTAAAATTCTAATTAAGTGTAAAGATTTGACAGAAGTGACAACATTTTCTTTTTATAGTCGTGTTATTACCATTTAAATGTTAAATTGCGGAATTTGTGAGATAATTAACAAATTGTTGTTGGAAATTTTAATTTAGTGATAGTTTAACTTGTTAAATATGTTTTTTTATGTTTTAGTGCATTTATTAATATTGTTTAATTAACTATTACGATCGTTGACCGTCGATAGTCAACGGTCAATAGCCGCCCTAGCTGACCTCCTATCTTGGATTCGTCACTGGCTTCACTTTTATGTAAATATCATGGTTTCGATAAGTCATTACTCCATTTGTATTTGCATACATTTGTTTTTGAGTGAATGAATATAATTTATGCACAATTTATCCAACATGGCCCATTGTGGGACTCAACATTCTTTGCATTTGTTTTTTGGCATTTCGGCCTGAAAGAATGTCCATTTTGTGTTCATTCAGTTACTATTTGAAAATTTGATTTGTTAGTTCTCGTTTGATATTTCAGTATGTGTCTGTCCATTTCGATGATTTGTGTCACTTCTCACGAGATTATGAAAGTATTGATGATTGCCTCCTAAATTAATAATTTCGTCCCTCTTTATTGGCTTCATCTTTAGGCTAAAGTTCTTCCCGTGCCACAATCTGACCTTCATGGCTTCAAGGAATTATCGCTTGTACACTTGTGTTTTGCATTTTCTTTCCCCATTATTATGCGCAAAAAAGTTCATTGATGATTAAAATAGATTGTTGGACATGGTGTTAACAGGCTACCCCAACTCGAATATGGTGTTAACAGGCTACCCTGACTCGAGTAACACAACTTATGCCATCGGCCTAGGCTGAAATTTTTTTATTTCAATACCATAATATAGGTAACTCTCTACTTTGAAAAAAAAAAAATATATATATATATATATATATTCCTTCCAAAATCATTTTTCCAAAATAAATTCGTTTGTCGAAAAATATTCCTCAATGCATGCTTAATCTAAGTATAGATGAACTTAAAGTCTTATACTTAAAAATATTAACAATTAGTGAGATATAACAACTCAAGCAATATCGACTCTTCACACTCTATGTTAAATATCAAAATGCCAAGAGATGAAAGAAAACTATATGGACAAGTAATTAAATCAAAGTCAAGTCATGAAATAAATTCCTATTTAATGAAGTAGGTAAAATAATTTTTAAAAAAAAATTTCTAATTGTACTGTTAGGTCAGGGATTGAATATTACACGGTCAGCCCTCTTCCTCTCCATATGGGGTTGATGGACCAGTTCGAATATCTTCACCAGGATATGCAAAAAAAACATTGTTCCACTCTGATGTTGAATTATCCTGCAAAATATTTATGTAATTTTTCATAATATTTAACAAAGTTCGTTCGCAAGCATTAAACCATTTGAGACCTAAAACTAATTGTTTAACGTTGATGAAAGAATCAAAAGCTCGTAAAAAATGAGAATTTTGTATTTATAATAAAAAGGAAAGAATTTTCACCTGCATTGATCGTATTATATCCTCGAAAGCATAAACCTATTAGAACAAAAGAGTATTAGCATACTCGATCCTAAGTTCAATAACTTTATAAATATACGAAAAGCATGATAATGGCCGACAGTGCCTTGATTTGAATTTAAAAAAAAAACTTATTCAAATATATAAAGAAAAGGAAGGACCTTTATATGTGCCTCTGTATCGATAAGTTTTGATTGTTCATCGTGACTTGCAGCTCTTGCTTTTACAAGGGACTTTTCTAAATCCTCCTACACAAAGAGAATATAGATCATTTGTTGAATTAATTAACAAAAATAGAATTTTTAAATTTGTTTCCCACACCTTTTTGAAGAAAACCGGGCGTCTCTGATTTAGGCACCCTTCGTTTGTGAGACGCAAATAATGATCGCATAAACTCAAATTTCTCGACTGCAACCCATAAAGCAATGTCAATAATTATTCTTCAAAAAAATTTTTGACATCAAATATAAGTGGAGTTTATGAATTAGTAACACAAACCTCGAAAACTGGAATACCAGAAAAGGTTTCATCTCGATAACCATTTTTCATTTTAACCTACAGAAAAGTAGCGTCAAATATATTTCTTTAGTTATATAGATGATAAACAGGCATAATCCCCTTCCCTTAAAAACAGATCATTTAGTCAACGTTACGACCTCAAATTCAGTGATTGATTTACAATGTATTTGATTGGTTTATTTTTTATGGAAAATATTATTTTTCTATTAAAATTCTTACTTTAAGGTGTTTGGTTGACAATTTTTTCATATAAAATATTTTTCAACTTTTGGTCATGTAATCATATTTTCCTCAAAAACAAAGAAAATATTTTCTTCTGGAAGGAGTGGTTTTTATTATCCAAGTAATTCATTATCTCTTTCTCTTTCTAATTTATCATCTCTCTCATCTACCCACCAATAAAAAATGAACAAGTATAATATTTTCTAAATTGAAAACCAAATGAATCAAACACATTTAATTAATAATTTCTAAACAAATAAGTTCTAGACAATTGCCTAAAATTTATTTTCTTTCCATACAAATTTTATTCTTGCAATCAAGCTACGATGTGGTTATGAATTATCACATATACAATTATTATAACAACCCTGCTACATTTACATCTTGGTTGACAGTTTTATTTACAATCGATGATGTGGCAGACAGTTTGGCTATTGATTTGTAATAATCAATGGCCAAACTTTTTATACTTCATCAATTGTCAAACTAGTTGTACAAATATTATTCAAATCAATGATCAAACTTTTTATGCATCATTGAATGTGAAACTTGTTGAATGTACAACTAATTTAATCCTTAATGGAAAAGTTTAGACCATCTTATTATTTATTTATTCGGTAACAAAATGTGCATAAATTGGTTTTAATTACATAGCACTACGCAACAACCGAAGACCCATAACAAAATTAATAGTAGTCATAACTTATTAATGTTGCTCAAAATTATCACCTGTAAAGCGTTTTTCACTTCACATGCCTCTGGTATTAACATGACTGGTCCGTCTTCTATATGATAATCCATAACCTACACAATACATATAAAAACAGATGTTAAAAAAAATTATATATACATAAAAAAAAGTTGTTTCTTGAAGAATATTTAGAAGCTTTACATCGTCAAGTGCTTCAGAAACTATGAAGTTTTCCTTTGAAAGGGTTGAAGACCTCCTCGTATATCCCGCAAAACCCATAGCATCTGCTTTACTAAAGAAATACCCTAGAATTGATTTTCTTTGATCTATGGGTAAAATCTTAANCCTTGACACCATAAACAGGCGTCATACTCAATTGGTCTCCAATTTCGTTATTGGACATGGCAAGATTCTTGAAGAGGTTCTGGGGTTTCTGGAGGAAGCTGGAGATGTGGGATTTCAGAGTGTGGAAGGCTTCATGAAGGCGGTGGTGCGGCGGCCATGATGGTGAAGGTGGCTGCACCAACAACTGTTTTGGTTTCCACCGATTTACATTTTCTGCTGAAGGGTTGGGAACTTCTTTCCCTGGTAGTCGAGGATGACTAACGTTAAATTTCAACATTGCTTAAAGATGCAAATAATAATCAATGAGCCCCTAAAATAACATAAGGTTGTACTCTAAAATATATCAGTTCACGATTTTATTAATGCACGACGAGTTTGTATTAAAGTATACTACTTTAAGTACTAAAGTATACTACTTCTTTAAAAGTTTGTATTAAAGTATACTACTTCTTTAAGTACTTAGAGTTTGTTTTAAAGTTTTCCTTACATAAGAGGAGTGATGCTAGGATTTACCACTTCCCTTCACAATAAATTATTGTAGTTCTTATCTTATAAAGTTTTATTAATTGTGATTTTGTAGCTTGCTATTCTACAAGATCTATGTAATGATAGAGAATTATTAGACAATTAATTTAAAGCGTTGTATGTTGTTTGCATAACTACATATAGATGGCAAAGTTTGTGCAAATATTGGGTTTATATTTTTATTTGTGAATTAAAATATTACTCAAACTAATTGGAGTCTAGAAGTTGGAGATACTGATGCTATGCAACCCAAAATGCAGCAGATTTCAAAGATTATGACATGTTTGGTAGGTGGATTGATGGTATATTAATGATGAAAAAAATTAAGTTAAAAACTTATATTGTCTAATCTTATTTAGAACCTTAATGTTGTATTGATATTGTGTTTTATTATGGGAGTTGCTATTTACATCCACGGAAATTTTATATATATATATCCACTTTTAAAAAGAAAATTATGAAATGCATCATTACGTAAAATCATCACAAAAGATATTCTATTGTGCTCTCCTTTTAACATAGTTATTGACCTCAAAAAATGTGTTAACAAAATTTTGACCACGTCATTTTCATTGGGCATCACTTGCACACTGAAGATCCCGTTAGAAGGAAAATATCGTCAGTCGAGAAAAGAGTCCGTCAATCGTTTGTAGTCCGACAGTCAACTCAACGGTCAAACGAAAGAAAAATGAGTGTAAGAGATGGGAGAGAGAATTTGACTAGGGTTAGAAAATATACATTTGATTGTAAATTAACTCATTTATGTATAGGAGAATGGAAATGGACCAATGGTAAATGAACCAAGCCCAAGATGCAACTCTTTAATTAAATATGTTCAATCAATTGAATAGTTGATGCTACATCGGCATGTATATGACCCATTCCATCACGTGTATGCCACGTAATTTATAAGTATAACAATAGTCATAGAAAACGTTGGAGAAAATTTGGTGTCTCAAAACTTGAATACTTCGATAATAAAATCGTGCAAGGAAGTATAAATCCTATTCTTTCGTATCTTCCGCTAATCCTAAATTAAAAGTTAATGGTACCTTCATGAATTCAGGATTGTAGTCGTGCTCATGAGTCGCAGATCCGATAGCATTCGATGATGTAATTGTATTCAACCCATGTCATTGAGCTTGAATCCCAGCCACGTGTATATATATATATATATATATTATTTTATTTTATTTTTTTTTCTTTGCTCGTCCCGGTTCTTTTCTAGATCTGCTCCAAGAGTATAACAAGACGTGAAGTTTTGGGATTATCCCTTCCGAGTCACCATTTTTATAATGAGATTGTCTCAGTTCTATGGATAAGGGAAAGCAATTCGTATGTTAAAAAAAAAATTATAAATTTTGGTAAGTTGTTCTTTTTTTTCTTTTTGGGAAGTTCAAGTATTATAGTAATGGAGAATTTTCCATCTATGGTCAATAATGTTTTTGGAAGAGAATGTACAATTCGCAAGTGTCTTTCTTTTTCGATCTGAATACATTCTGTTTAGTTAACTTGTGCTCACATGTTTTAACATCGATACACGGGTTTTTATGGTCTAAGTACATTTCATTTATTTAGCTTGTACATTTTCTAACATTGATGAAATTAACTTTCCAAGAACGTAAAAGACATTTTACATTAAAAAAAACAAAAATTCAATCCTTGCATGAATATGGAATTTGTCTTCTCAATCTGCCAAGTGCCAAACAACCAAGGCAGTAATTTGTTCCCGGGAAATCCTCTGAACCCTTGTTAATTTTCCAAAATCCTAGGATTCTTTCAACCCATTTTTTGCATTAACCAAATTTACAAAAATGTAAAATTCTATTCTCCTAAACCTCTCAACAAATGCATGACTTCCAAAATGCTTCTCTCTCTCTCTCTGCAAGCCATGGCTTTCTCTTTCTAGTCTCTAATCAACCTTTCTCTTTTCAACCTCTATAAACCCCAAATTATTTTCATGATCTTCGGCCCTTAAGCTCAGGGCCATCCTCCTACTACACATTCATATCGTTATCTGTCTCTTGTCTTTTGATCTCTCGTTCAATGGGAAATTGTTGCTCCCAAGACAACACAACAAATGTTCCAGATGACACCGGGGGAAAGGTAGAATTTATTGCCAAACTGGTAGAGAATCCTGGTTCTTCCATGCATAACTCCACTGCTCCACATAAAACTCCACCCCATTCAGCCTCTCGCAAACCTTCGAAACCAACCCCAATAGGGCCGGTTTTAGGCCGGCCAATGGAGGATGTCCGCTCGACTTACACCATTGGAAAGGAGCTCGGGAGAGGACAATTCGGCGTCACACATCTATGCACTCACAAACAAACAGGCGAACAATATGCCTGCAAAATAATCGCGAAAAGGAAACTCGTGAACAAGGAAGACGTCGAGGACGTTCAACGGGAAGTCCAAATCATGTATCATTTGGCAGAACAGCCTAATATTGTGCAACTCATGGGGGCTTATGAGGACAAACATTCTGTGCATTTGGTGATGGAATTGTGTGCAGGGGGAGAGCTTTTCGACAGGATAATTGCAAAGGGGCATTACACAGAACGTGCTGCTGCATCTTTGCTTAGAACAATTGTACGAATTGTTCATACATGTCATTCAATGGGGGTTATTCATAGGGATTTGAAGCCAGAGAATTTCCTTCTGTTGAATAAAGATGAAAGTGCACCATTAAAGGCTACAGATTTTGGGCTCTCTGTGTTCTTTAAAGAAGGTTACAATTTGCAGATTCTTTTAAACTTTTCTTGATTTTGCATGGCATTTTTATGTATATACGTAAAAAGTGCATCGTTCAATCTCCCGTGGAGATGAACTTTTAGATGAGGAAGTTCAACATCGTATCAACAACATAGGTCCTAATTTCACGTCTCTATTGCCACCTCATTGTAAAAATTGCCCAATTCTTTGTTTTCTCTTTAAATATTCTATCAAGAAATCATTGATGTTTACATGAACTTGTGTATGTATGTACATTTATTGCAGGAGAAGTATTTAAAGATATCGTGGGAAGTGCATATTATATTGCTCCTGAAGTGTTGAAAAGAAGATATGGACCAGAAGTTGATATTTGGAGCATTGGGGTCATGTTGTACATTCTACTATGTGGAGTCCCTCCTTTCTGGGCAGGTATTTCATCTCTCCCATATTATGGTGTTGTTCAAGTAGCAAAAAATGAAATAACAGATGAAATTGTGGTGCAGAATCGGAGAATGGAATATTCAGTGCAATTTTACGTGGACATGTCGATTTTACCAGTGACCCCTGGCCTTCGATATCGAATGGTGCAAAGGATCTGGTCAGGAAGATGTTGAATTCAGACCCCAAGCAAAGGCTTACAGCGTATCAAGTTCTAGGTAATATGAATCATGTTATTGCCAGACTTTCACATTGAGAAAGATTGTAGAAAATATAAAGTTGTCGACAAACTTCATTTTGTCGCAGTTGGGTTATTTGGCTATTACTTTTATTTCAATCAAGTCACTTCGTCCAATTCTTTTAACTTTTCATACGAAAAAATGACAATGTTTACACAACAAATAAATCTAATATGGACATATTATCCAGCGCCATGTCTGGGTTTCCATTTGTTAAGAGTAAAATTCTTCGATGGAGAAATTTGACAATAAAAAAGTAACAAATTTAACGACCAAATTATGACGATGAAGTTCAATGACCCACTTGAAATCGAGGTTTCAGTTCGGAGACCCCAAAATTATGGTTTCTTTCGTACTTTGTCCAAATTTTATGCTGCATCAAAATGTTCTGATTCAGAAAAATTTGCAAGGAAAAAAAAATAAAAAATCAATACTAAGCTCAGTTCAGATAACTGATTATACCAGAACCATATCACAAAATAAAGTCTAATTTACTGTATCATGTTTTTCAGATCATCCATGGATCAAAGAGGATGGAGAAGCACCTGACACACCACTGGACACTGCTGTTCTTGACAGGCTCAAACAGTTCAGAGCTATGAACAAATTCAAAAAGGCTGCACTTAGGGTAATTATACTTTCACAAATTTTTCCTTCGGAGAAATCCTCTATTTCATATATCAAAAAAATGAATGATCCATCAAGTTCGGATTGTTCTCTGATAATGGATAAGCATGCCTATATTTCTTTGTTTAAATCGGACTCCAGACTCCTTGCGGGCATTTTATATACAGTGTTATTGTATAATTGCAACACGTACATAAAATTCCCTAATGGTAGGTTTGATTGGCCAGACACAAGAAGATCAAGGAAGGAAAAGAAGTTGTATTGTTTTGTACAGTTTTGTTAAGTATTGTGTAGGGAATAAGAGCATAACAGTGTGTTGTTCTTGGACGGAGTAGGTTATTGCTGGCTGCCTGTCTGAGGAAGAAATAATGGGATTGAAAGAAATGTTTAAAGGAATGGATACTGATAACAGTGGTACAATAACTCTTGAAGAGCTAAAGCAGGGACTGGCAAAGCAAGGGACAAAGTTGTCAGAATATGAAGTTAAACAGTTAATGGAGGCTGTAAGTTCCCAAAACTGAATAGCATAAATACTCATTCTGGAAGTCGTGGGATTTACATGTCATTGTAATACTAATATACTATCTACATGAAAAATTAGGCCGATGCTGATGGCAATGGGACGATTGATTATGAAGAATTCATTACAGCAACAATGCATATGAACAGAATGGGCAGAGAAGAGCATCTTTACACTGCCTTCCACTACTTCGATAAAGATAACAGCGGGTAATTATATAAGGATGATAATGATGATGATATGTAGATATCTATACTTTGGAGCATTTGTAAATGCTGATAGAGTGCTAATGATTTTCTTTATGATCAGTTTTATTACAATAGAAGAACTCGAGCAAGCTCTTCGAGAGTTTGGCATGAATGATGGGAAGGACATAAAGGAAATCATTTCAGAAGTTGACGCTGACAATGTAAGCACCGTATCTCAATATCATGGGCATGACGTCGGTTATTAACAAGAAACTAGTTTTGCTCAGTCTCTCCTAATAAATGGGATGACTGCGCAATCTTCAACACAAATTCAATTATTATATTGTTTCCGAGTATTTATTCAATTTTTCTTAAATTTTCTATAATCTACTTGGCAATTCTAAAGGAATTGGCATTTGATGGATCTAGACAGTTCGAAAGAAACGCATATCAAATGCAATTTTTATGTTTAATTTTCATGTCATTCTTAGACTAAGCAAAATTTTCAAATACATGCAGGATGGCCGAATTAACTATGATGAGTTTGCAGCCATGATGAACAAAGGTAATCCAGATGCGTTAACAAACCCCAGAAAACGACGAGAAGTTTCACTCCCTAAATTTGATTAAGTTTAACAAGGGAGATCTATAAATTCATCATACACCTCAATTTCTTCATCAGATTTTGGAATACAAATTTCATCATGGGTTTTGTAAATCATGAACACTAATGTGCATGTTGTAAGATGCTAAAATCTGGAAGAAATACTAGTGAGGCTTCTTTTAAGAGATTAATAGTATTTGAGGTCTATATGATACTAGGGGTGCTAGATTGATTGGATGTACGAATATTTGAACTAATGATATAGAAACTACTACTTTATCTCTATTGATGTAGCATCCAAAATGTTACACATGAACAGACATTGATTCTTCTGGTATACGCATTTACTTCTCTAGCTATCTGTTTCTTTACTTCTACTGGGTGGAAAGTAATGGGCATAAAAAATGTTCGTCGTGGCAAATATATATGAAGGCGACCAATTATCATTTTCACACAAAATTAAGCCCATCTCTTAGCCTTATCAACCATAAATATTTGTGTATAACACTTGAAGAAGGGGTTCATACCTCGTCAATTTAGGCAACATATGTCTTGGTCTGATTACAGCTTGAAGTAGCACAGCTTCTTGCTGTACATGTCCGAGTATCTCGTCCATATTTAGCTCACAGGGTTACTGCAAATCAAATGAGTGAACCAGAATGCCGAAAATATACTCCACTAAGGATGATTGCAATTTTAGCTTAACCAGAAATCTTTGTTCCACGAGGCTTCCAAAGCAATTAGCTTGAAATTTCCTTGCATGTCAATGTTGCATTAACATGTTTTCACTTTTCAAAGCAAAACCTCACATAGAAGCCAATATTTCATATCAAACCTCCACTAACATGTTGTCATAGCCCGTTCGAGCATCAACTCAAAAGGTAAAGGGTCAAGGGTTGAATCGTTAGTAAAGAAATTTAAAAAATTACAAATTTTTTAGGTCAAACGGTTGGTTTTGAGTTGAACCAACCCGATCTTGGTATGAACATTGATAACTACATGTTTAATAAAGCATACAAGTACTAGATAACATTAAATATACGAGTACTATTTACTTATCAAAAAAAATATGCGAGTACTATCTAACGTTATAGCATAACAAACATATTGCAAATCATATATTCAGATATGTGTGCACTGATTTGTACATAATCTAAAATGTATTAGTTTAGCGCATCTGAGGAAGAAATATATTACAAAAATGTACCATACAATTCTATCAACTAAAGTTATGCTTTAACTCAAAACCTTAGCTTATGCCTTATTCCATCTTAACAAACATGAAAAAATGCATTTCTTTACATAGTTTATGCATGTAAAATGCTGGTTAAAGTTTAACAATTTAATCTGATCTTCAACTCGTCATTTTAAACCGTTTTACTGGAGCTCGTAGGGAGGACAAGTATTCAGCATCTGCTTTGTCGATCCCATCAAAAAGATAACTAAAAGGTTGCTTTTTAATGTACTTTCCCGAACCTGGAACAACCTTAAGTTCATCGTTTTCCCAGACGATTCTTCCTCCAGCGATGGTTACTTCAACTTTTCCCTACGAAAACAAAGAAAATAATTGTTCAAAACCCCTAAGGTTTCATAATTGGAATTTTTATAGATAGAAATAAACATGCTTCTAGAATTTTAGATAAGTAAGTTTTAAATTAAGTAATTTTTTTATTAGACAAAATTGAAGATAAGTTAGTCGCTTATTTTGAAAAAAAGTCAAGAGTTACTTCAGGAACTTTTGTTTTACTTAGACGTAAGAAAAATATAATTTATTCAAACATGTTTGATGCCATCTTTTTGTGCCGAGGCAAACTATGTGATTCAACTTCTACTATTCATCTCATCTTTGCTTTAAACTTGTACTAAATTTTTTGCTAAATTATGTGGCCTCCTACACGTTATAATGCCTTAAAAATGAAGTTGGTTTTTGTCTTTTAGTTTGATGCAATCTCTTTGTACATGTTCATGTGCCAAGTTAAAAATACTCTTCTAAAATGGTTAAAAGTTCAAACATGTTTGGCAAAGTAAGTTACTTAAAACTAATTTTTAAGCGCAGTCAAACAAGACATAGTCATCCTTTTTCGTGTTGTCATAACTTATCATAGCACGCGGATGATACAGCTTGTTTCTACGTGTTGCATCTTAAACATTGGGGAGGATAAATACCTTTCCACTTCGTCCCTCGTAAACATTTGTATCTGATCGAGAGTGGTGGAAACTTGAACTTATCTCAAAACTTGAATTGGGATTCAATATGATAATATCAGCATCTGATCCAGCAAGTATTGCACCTTTTCTCGGATATATATTGAAGATTCTAGCGCTGGAAAACAAAAAGAGAAGAAAAATATGGACTCGAAAACTAAATTTCCATAATTATTTCGGTAAAATGGGATGATCTACTAGGAGTTCGTAGTGTGTTACATGAAAATTTAAAATTTTCAAAAGGTCAGCAAAATGAACATACCACTCGGTACTTGTCAACCTAACATAATCGGTGACGGATATTTGTCCGGACACCTAGCACAAATCAAATAACACACAAAGGGAATGAGCAATGTGAGTAGAGATGGGAAAGAAGAAAATGCTAATGATTAATATTCTCCAAACTTAACACTTCGAGCAAAATCACCAGTTCCCAAAAGAAGAAGAAAAGAAAAAAATGAAGATAGAATGGTGATAATTTGAGTCTTTTTGTAAACCGTGAACCGATTTTAAACACATTTTTAGCAATAAAAAGGAATAACATACCACCATTGAATCCCAGACTATATGCATTCTCTCCTCAAGACCTAGAGGACAAGAAGAGCCCCACAGCAGAATTGCAAGTAAATACCCAGAATAACCCATGAACTCAGGCCAAAAATTTATCTGATATCGAAATATGAGGAAGATTTTAGAGCGCGCTATTACCATTTACACCGTTCGGTATTTTCCGAAAATCATCAATTCCTAGTGTTTTTTGGGTAGAATTAAAGGTACAGTGATCAGTTCCCACCAGCTGCAACATGTAAAGCACCATATTAACTATATAACGTACAGATATAGCAATTATCTGGATAAGTGTAACCTGAAAATCAGAAATCCATGCTACAGTAGGATAAATTTTACATGTACCTTAAACCAGAATATAAATATTTAGATAGAAACCTCTTGGGAAAATAGGTTTAATGGATAACATAATAAACTAATGCATAAGTTGCCAGCCTTTCTAGCATTTTGATAGACTCCATTTATAATTTATAACTGTTAACTAATATGCGCTGATACAACAAGTAGTTTTATAATTACGAGAGCAAAACCTGCAGAATCCCAGTTGAGAGAGCAGCCTGAAGAGCCTTTCCATGCCCTGGTCCTCGAATAGGTGGGCTCATAACAAACCTGTAACATAGAAGATCACAATTCTTGCTTAAGGTTGGTGGCATGGCAAAGTGTAAATGTAAAACTAAGGGGAGAAGAATGAACTCTTACTTGGCTGCTATCTTGAAATCGGGATCCCAGAGGAAAGAATCATCAAGGACTAAACCCGAAACTACTGGTTCTCCAATGACCCTTTTTCCTACATGTAATAAAATTAAAATAAAAAATACATCAAAAGATTAGCTTCTACCGTGTAGATGTAAATTCAAGAAATACATTGTTTTGCGTCAGTTCATTTTTTATTTTTCATTTTTTTTTCTTTTGATGCTTTGGAAATCAACAGATACTTGAGAGGCTGTTCAAAGCTAAAGATAAACAAAGAATACAAGGAAAAGAAAGCGAGTTTCTTGTACAGTAAATGTACACTTGGAAACAAATGTATATTCTCTTTGGGTGGCTTGGTATAGTTTTAACTTAACAAGAATTCCTGCATGCACATCAGAAGAAATGATGTGGAAGGAGACAATGAAAACTTAATAGGTTTGGAATAGAGGGAAGCACTAGCTTTAAGACACAAGGGAATTCTATTGAAATTATATGGTTTTGTAAATATGGGCACTAGGAGATTCCCGGATTAAAAAATAAATATAGAAACTTCTTGAGGATTTTGAGCAACAATTATTTGTGAAATTTTAAGTGTTACAAACCTGATTTTCGTGCTCTAGCTATTTCTTCCATTGCATCGATGCTCATGACATGAAGGACGTATAGAGGAGTGTTCACGAAACCAGCTAAGCGAATAGCGCGACTAGTTGCCTCTCCCTCTATCTGCGTGAATTTTTGACAAAATTAGGAGCTTAATAGGAACAAAACGTCTAAGATAACATTTTTAACATTCATTCAGTAATGCCACCATACTTATAACTGCTGCTACAGAAAAATGGAAGGGCAATCAGGATATAATGTCTTAAAATTATTACAAAGGCTAAAAATTGCAGGGTTGAGCATTGAAGATTGAATAAGATAGTAAGGTTAGACTGGTTAGACAAAAGAAAGAGATTATGATCTAAAAGATGCTACCTTATGTTTTCTGCAAGAAATCTAACGATTCAAGGGTTGGTAATTAGATGAGAAATCAATAGATTCAAAATAAACGAAACAACTAATCAAATTCAGCTGTTGAGGGCCCATGCAAGAGCTTTAAGCTTAAGCAAGTTGACGCTGGATTTCAACACAGAGGTAAATCTTTGCATGTTAAACAATGTCTGTCCAGCAGTTACAGCTTCATATCATCATTCTCTAAAGTTCTATATTTTCAAACCCATAATTCATTTAGAAACTGCAAAAACATGGAGTAAAAATAACTATGTATATAGGGTATAATATATGGTACTTTACTCAAAATGAGAAAAGAAGCTCAACTTTTTAAAAACTGAAATAAGATTTTATATTCTATTGCGATATTCCTTCAGTAGGAGAAAAACTTGAGAAACATGCAGAATTGCAGGAATCATTGAACATAAGAAACTAACAAATCGTTGTCAGCTACATTTTCATAACAAGGAAAACTCATTACGATATTACCATTGGCGGCCTCGAAAGTGCATGACCCTCTGGACCAGTAATACCAAGTTCAATCATTCTCTTCTGCCCTTCAAATACCGCGTCTCCGTTTTCTGCATGAACCATTGCCAAGGCACCAAGAGATTTGCATTTCTTGAATCCCTCCAATAGAAGCTCGTCGCTAATCATAAGAGAACCCTTATAGGCCAGGAAGAATTTAAAGGAATTGATACCTATAAAGGCGAAAAACTAGTCATGATTTTATAAAGAGCCGACATCAAAACAAGGTAAAATTTTCTTTGCAAACCCTTCAAAAATGAAGCCAGAGACATTGATCGCGTTCAAACCTACTAATTATAAGAACACAGACCTTTGTCCTTAACCATAACTTCCATTTCTTTTGAAACAGTCTCATCCCATTTTGTGATTGCCATGTGGAAACCATAATCCATGCAAGACTTCTTTGCCTTTTCTACATAAGCTTCATAACCGGCTGACAAACTCCCATTTACAGGAATTATAAAATCAATATGCGTAGTTGTTCCACCAGCTAATGCAGCAGCCTGTCCGCTGAAAAAGTCGTCAATTGTCTCAGTGCCCATGAACTCCATAGCCAAGTGTGTGTGAGGATCAATTCCTCCTGGTATTATCCCAAATAAAATATAATCAAGTATAAAACCTTCCTAGTTCATGTAAATTTAAACTTAATGAAGCTATATCTTAGCAGTTCCTTGTATGTGTTCAAGACTAAACTTAAATAGGTGAATGTGTCGCCTTTTTCATAGTTTAAACTTTTGGATGAAGAGATTTAACATGGTATCAAAGCATGCAAACATCTTGAGTTCAAGTGTAGCTATCACAGATCCATGGAAATAACTCACTCGTGTCAAGTTTTTGATGAAAAATGACACATGCCTACACGTTAGGAGGCATCTTGAAGACTAGATTTGCATAGATATATGTGCCTGGCTTTAACAGCTTCAATTTTTAGTGAGGTGGTTCACGGAATGCAGGATGCGCTAGATATGAGCAAGAGCACCCATTCCTTTTTTTTTCTTTATAGGGTATTAGCAAGAAAGATAAAGAGCAAGGACATTTAAGATCAGTAAAATTCCATGTCTATTAAGGAGAAAACTGAACAGAACGTGATGAGGAGATTTTGGTGAATGATAGTGCTAAAATATTGAATCTGTGCAAAAATTAGTATAGACACCTGTACATTTGAAGTTATGCAATATCACCATGGAGTAACAGGGAAATTGTTTAGATAGATGAGTCAAGAGCTAAAATGCCAAACATTGTTACCTATACTCTAATTAGACTGCAACTTTTACAAGTAAATATGTCAAAAATCTGATACTATCCCAGTATCCAAACTCTATGCCCAAACCGAGAAAGTTTATATTTCAAGAAAGAGCTAACTTATTGTACTCTCTCAACAATTCGTAGTTGTCAAGGGTAAATCCCAATAATCATGTTTATCATATGCATAACTGTAAAGACAAAATAAGACTTGATACAACATTTCTAGAAGTTTTTACTCCAAAAGGAGTCATTCATGAAGAAATGTTCAGATTTATTAAGACACCTAATTGTCATGCAACTGAGGGAAGTGTATTACCTGGCATTACATACTTTCCCATGGCATCAATAACTGTCACATCATCACCTACCTGCAGATCCACTCAGTAAATCATATGCGACTATGATAAAACAATACATTAACATGCAAGGCACATATAATTTTAAAATTACATCCAGGCCATTGATTGAATTCTAATATTTCATAGATTCAAATGATGGTGGAAGTCCTGAAAATAATAATAATAATAATAAATAAAGATAGAATGAACTAAGATACAGAAAGAAAACGGATAATGAACAAATTGTAACGACAATGTAACTTCTTGTTTATAGAAAGTTGTAGGCACACCAGAAAAAAATACTGTAATTGCATTTCGCATACACTACAAGCAAGAGAATGCCAGCCATAGATCGTAAAATAAAGAAAAGAAAATGGGAGAAAAATTACATTGCTATTAAACATTGTGAGATATAGCAACTTCCACAAATACAATTGTCACAATCATATAACGACAATCGAGAAACTGAAGTCCAACTCTTAATCCGGGGGTTGGCCCTTTATACGTGTTACAAATGAGTTTTAGATTATATAAGCTATATGGTGATTGAAAGACTATAGAAAATGTATGACTTTTCATGCATAACTGAAGTCAGTATAAACATCATTACGGGTGGATTTTTTCATGTTGATTTTCTCTTTTCAACTATTTAGTTTCCACAGCTCACTAAGGTTCTTACAGGAGAGAACCTATGATCCAGCTTACTTAACTACGAGTAAATCTAATCACTCGTGTCAAGATCCATTAGAGCGATGAATTCATAGGTATTCCAATACTTCTCAAGCTAATAGCAGCACCTTTTAAGCTTAGCCTATCATGCTATTATGATCATACGATAAGAGTTTTTCTCAGTAACTAACTTTTTCACTTCAAAGTAAGAAAAAGATAGCATATTCAAACATGTCTGCAAACAAAATTTACTTAAAATTAAGTTTAGTTACTGTTGAGCTTAGCCAAACATGCTCTAAGTCATTAGCTTCCACTGGGAAAGTTCATCATTCAGTTTCTTATCAATTCTAGAAATTTGAACTAATCTACATAATGAGAAAAATTACCTTGAAATTAGACTGCACTGCAGAAATAATACCATCCTCTATATATACATCAGCGACCTGTTGAAGGTGAGCATTCACAACTGTTCCGCCCTTAATCAGAATCTTCGAAGGAGACACAGAATCAAGTCCACATTCAGATTCACGGTATCCAATCCCGGCATCACAAAACTGCGGCGAAAATAAATCCCAATAGACAAATTTTGGAAGAGGACTTAAAAATGCTGTATATCAGAAATTGAAATCCCTCTAATTTAAACTCTTCTCTGTTTAGTTTTTTTTTTTTATATAAATACATAGTTGCCAAAAACTAATTATTTTGATTGGGAAAAAAAAAAACATTTTGTTGCCAAGCTTCGTGCTTCGATTAAACCCAATATTTTTCCCGGCATTTTGAATCAAAATACCAACAAAATCAACAGAATCATGGGATTTTTAACTAAAAACTACAAGTATGGATAGATGCACAATAGTTGACTAATTTAAGTTAATCAAGAATCTAAATGGGTGTCTGTTTGATTACCTGATTGGACCCTGAAACTGATAATAAGAGTGAAAGAAGAAAAATCGAATGTAATCGAGTTCTGCGTTTTGAATCCATTACGGGTTTGGCAATGGATATCTGTTTTTTCATTTCTGAAAGCAGCAAATTCATATAAAATTTTTGTGTGTGTTTGTCTCCCGTTGCAGAAGAAATTGAGTGATGAATAATATATATATATATATTTAAATTAAATTTACGTCTATGCGTAGAAAATTTTATTGGACGAAGCGTGGGGTGGATTATTTTATTGTAGCAAATAGGGGTTGTTTTCTTTCTGTTTCTATTTTGTATTTTGAATTTTGAATTTATTTTGAATTTTGTGTTTTGAGTGTCCATTTTGAAATTATTGAAAATGTGTTCTTTTGACATATTGAAAAATTGTTTTGAAAACACCAAAAATGCATTTTGAAAATTTTAACTTATTATAACTGAAAACACTCAAAATCGTTTTGTGTTTCCTTTATAAATTTTTTATTTGTTTTCAAAACAGCTTTTTCGAAAATGAAAAAAAGAACGCGTTTTCGCTGTTTTGAAAAATCGAAGACAGAAAACGACTTAAAAATGGTAAAGCGAACAAACCCTAAGAGCCTGTTTTCTTTACCATTTTCAAGTTTTCTGTTTTCGATTTTTCAAA
>CAIGRP010015327.1:0-11015 GCA_903798385.1 Fraxinus cuspidata
TCCTTGCCTTGAATATTTGAAAATACATGATTGTTGTAAGTTGACTCATGTTCCCCACTTGCGGGGCAGCGGAGCTTCTCTTAAAGTGATGAAAATTTCACATTGCGCTGAATTGAGGGAATTACCCTATGACCTGGGCAGCCTCCGGTCTCTTGAGACATTAGAAATAAGGAGTTGTAGAAATCTGCAATCAATTTCGTATCAAAATGGACAAAAAGGCCTCCTTTCCCTTCGGAGCTTGGACATTCGCTATTGCAATGAGTTGAGCAACCTGCCAAATGAAATGCTAGAGGGTAGTAAGTCTCTACAGAAACTAAGAGTAGATGAATGCCATAATCTCACATCACTTCCTGAAATGAGGGGGATGGGATCTCTACAGCATCTGGAGGTGTATGAATGCAGTAAACTCACTTCACTTCCCGAAATGAGTGGGATGGAATCCCTACAGGAACTAATTGTATATGAATGCAATAATCTCACTTCGTTTCCTAAATTGAGTGAGATTGGATGCCTTAACAACTTAATACAATTGAGTATTGGGGGATTCTCAACGTTCAATTCATTTCAAGATTTTCTCGACGGTATCGAACACATAAAATCCCTTGAGAAATTAAAGTTAATAGGCCGAGCGGATTGGGTCTCTTTACCAGATCAGCTTCTACATCTCACTTCCCTAAAAGAATTGAGAATATGGGATTTTGGAATGGAAGAATTGCCCGATTGGTTTGGGAATTTGTCATCTCTTGAAGTATTAGTACTAGAGCGTTGTAAAAAGCTTAGGCATCTGACCTCTAAAGAAGCTATGCAACGACTCACCAAATTTAAACAATTAGTTATTTTGTCCTGTCCATTATTGGGAGAGAGATGCAAGGCAGAAAGCGGTCCTGATTCTGAGTGGCCAAAAATTTCTCATATTCCTGATGTAGACATTTAAGACGGGTGAAGTTTGGTGTTCTCGCTAAGTATATTTAAGGTTTGAATACCGACTTCACTTTTCATTAATTTTGGTTTGTGTAGTTACAGTGTGGGTTTAATTAACTTCTGTTTCTAATAGATAAAGAGTCTATATGAGATTTTGTCAAATAACAAAGATTTCTCGATTAAATGATTACCAAATTTAAACAATTATATATTTGGTCATGTCAGTTGTTGGAAGAGAGATGCAAGGCAGAAAGCGGTCCTGATTCTGAGTGGCCAAAAATTTCTCATATTCCTCTCGTACAAATTCAAGGTGGGGTAAGTATATTTAAGGTTTGAATATAGAAGTCTGTCCTATAACTTTTTCAAATAACAAAGATTTCTCGGTTGAATGATTACCATAAGTATTCGGTTAAATGGCTTTATTTTTCAATTAATTATATTGTTGTTGTTGCTGCTATTTTTTTATTTTTTTATTTTTTAAACTTTTGGTTTAGTTAGTGTGCTAAAATATTTACTGTTATTAATTGCTCAAGTGACTTATGGATTTAGCATAAATTTTATTAGGGCTTTTCAAGAAGGGCATCCAACCGACGACAACGTGATACTCATTCATTGTCGCATCAATTCCTAATTCTCCTTCGTCAACTTCACTCTTGTAAGTATTCTTGTCATTACATAAATATTAGCATTATTTAACTTTTAGGTTTGTTAGTGTGCTAAATTATTTATTGTTATTAATTGCTTCATGTGCTTTATGGATTTTGCATAAATTTCATTAGGCTTTGATGAAGAAGAGCATCCACCCAATAACAACGTGATACTAATTCATTGTTGCATCAATTCCTAATTCTATTTGGAACTTCGTCAACTTTACTCTTGTAAGTATTCTTATCATTACATAAATATTAGCATTATTTGAACTATCTTCAGAGTATACAAAAAGAAAGAAGGGTAAGAAAAAAAATTTACAATATCATTGCGCACTTCCAACTTAATTATCTAGGTATTAGATTTGTCACACATTCGAGATGAAAGTATATGATTTGTCCAAGTTAGATCAAAGGGTTAAACTATCTTTAGAAACTTGGGGTACGTATATTGCAAATTAATTAAAAGAAAAATCAAATTAAGAAAAGGGGTTCACTGATTGCAGCAACACAAACTAATTTTTTTTTTTTTTTAATTATTGGTGAAGTTATACAGGTGGAACATGAGTATCGATTTGTCAAGTTTTAAAGTTTGAGGACGTGATTTGCCTTTTGGACATTAGTGAGAGATTGAGCAAGATGAAAATTCGACCAAAGAATAGTTTGAACCTCATATTCAGAAACTCTTGGAGTGGCTAAGATTTGTTGTCAGTTGCTGAGGGAGAGGTTCTCATTTTGAGTGGCCAAAGATTTCTCATATTCCTCATGTATAAGGATTTCAGAGGTTGTTGAAGTACGATCTTCCTGTAAATATATTTAAGCTATTGACTCATTTTTCATTTATTTTGGTTAGTTACAATGTGTGTTTAATTAAATACTGTTACTAGTAAATAAAGAGTCTACCGAGATTGACCTATGATTCTGTAGTTCAAAGATTTTTCAGTTAATAATTGCTATGAGTATCGTTCAGTTAAATGACATTATTTTTAATTAATTCTATTTATTAATTATCCCTTTTTTTCCTTTAGGTTAGTTAGTGTGATTAAATAATTGCTATTATAAATTTCTTTAAAAAGATTATGTATTTAGCATAAATTTATTGGTATTAGGCATTGATGAAGGAGATCATCCGCCCTACAAGAATGTGAGTCGTTACTCTTTCATTCCCCTATCAATTCTTAATTGTGTTTGAATCTTGTTCAACTTTACTCTCATAAGTATTGTATTATTATCATGACAAAAACATTATCATGATTTGAACTATCATTAATAACTCAGAACATACAAAAATGAGGATAAGATAAACATCGCACACTTTAACTTAGATAAAGCTTAACTAGACCAAATATTAGATTTGTCAAATGTTAGACGCGAAAGAATGCAATTTCCTATGTAACTTTGGAGTATTTGATATGTCCAATCTAGAAATAATGGCGAAACTATCTTTAGAATCTTTGAGTATATATGGTATAAATTAATTATGAGAAAAATCAACTTTCAATAATTATAGCAACAAAAACTAAATTACTTATTTTCNGCATCAATTCCTAATTCTATTTGGATCTTCGTCAACTTTACGCTTGAGTATATACGGTATAAATTAATTATGAGAAAAATCAACTTTCAATAATTATAGCAACAAAAACTAAATTACTTATTTTCTTGTGAAATTTTACAGGGTTAATACTTAAAAATTATACTTTCTTCTAAAGTCACAGTCGCCTTTCTTTCCGAAGCTACAGTGCTAACCGGATGTGTTAGTAGATCTTTTACCATCACATAAACCACTGGCCATCGACATTCATACCTTCGCCAGAATTCAACTAATTCTTATGAACTTTTCAAGTAATCAATAAATTCAGGTTCATCATCGACTATACGATCAGTTTGAACCAATTTAAAATGGTCCCAACATTTTGCCTAATTTTTTCCCTTTCTCTTCCTTTTTGCATCAGGAATATTTAATACAAGTTCATCATCATATTCCGCCTCTAAAAAATCAACGTCATCCAAATCAATTTGATTACTACTTCCAAGAGCACCTAAATTCGAAATAATTTCTAGAATAGATAATTTATTTAGGCCGGCGAATTCATTCTAAAATTGACTTTGGCCGGACAGGTGATTCGCCTCCGACACCGAACAAGTTTTCAACAAATGAGCGTGGATCCATTTGTGAATTGGAAATTTGTGATGGGATAATTGATATTGAATAATTGAAATTGAATATTGATTATGTAGTAGTGTAGAAAATGGATTGTAAAATCAAGATTATAACTCAATAATGTAAAATGTAGAAGAAAATCAAGATATTAGAAATTTAGAGAGTAGATAATGAGAGATTGATAGTTGGGTGGAAAAAAAATGGATTAATGGTCCCAAAAAAATGAATATTGTTCAGTGATTGTTCTGGTCACTGATTTTCTTTTCTTTTTAAATATTTAATACTCGTGCCACGAGCTATTAAACGAGCCCATGGTCCAGGCTCGTGGGCTGGCTCGGCGAGTGCTTGCCTAGCGAGCCATCCTGCTCAACTCAGGCTAGTCTTTTGACGAGCTCGAGCGGCTCGCGGCTTGTTTTTTACGAGCCGCTCAACTCTATTGACACCACTAACTAAAAGGATACAGAAAAGTTAAAACAACAATATGCATAAACAAATTTCCATCAACTTCATATTAAATTCAGTCTAGTTCGACCAGGTAATACTGGCCAAAAATAGGGATGGTAACGGGGCGAGTCAGGGTTGGGGCAACCTTTCCCGACCCTGCCCCGATGGGTAATTCCCCGCCCGATACCCGCACCCGCCCCTATACCCGTTTAAGTCGGGGCGGGGCATGGTCCCTGCCCTGTTTACTACTTGGTTACATTTTTTTAAAATTTTGTTTTTAATAAAGGTATTTAATTATGGTTGTTCCATGATACAATAAATGTAAAATCCGCAAAAATAAAATAATGGTTAGATCCAAACTTTATTAGGTTATATAATTGCATTAAAAGCAAAAATAATTTGAAGATCTAAATACACGATAAAAATTAAACATTTGGATAAATGACAACATAGTGTGCAAACAAACATCATATAATGCAACACTTCATGTTGTAGATATTTAAGTGCTGCCATCTTTTTCTATAACGTCCATATCAGGCTCCTTAAAAATTGATGCGTGTAAAAGTGATTATTAGTTGGACAAATGATGTATTTAACTATTTATTATTCTAGTTCATTTAAAGAAAAATCAATTTACCTCCTCTTCAATATAGTGTCACCCAACTTTGTAAAGCATCTAGAGTATGATGTAGATAATGAATGTTCCAACAATAAATAAAACCGATTAGCAGTAAACAAATAACAAAAATAACAATTATGAAAAACATAGTTAATTGTATTTCTCGTACTATGAATGTCAGCCCATAACCAACCTCGAGCACACATCAAAGCCTCTGAAGTCTTTGGATGAAGCCTATTTCTATGTGAACTAACAAATCTATCATTGATATTGAATGCAGATTCGGACGCCAGTGTACATACTGGGATAGCTAAAATATTTCTTGCAACTTTTAACAAAGAAGGATATTTTGTTGAATTTGCATTCCATCAAGCTAATATGTCAAAATCATTCGATTTAGGTAATAGAGGCTTGCCCGAGAAAATGTTGAGCATGGACTTCGTACTATCAATTTTAGTGGTATTAGAAACAGAAAAAAAAAAAAACCAAATTGTGCCAACCAATCTTTTTTGCTTACAAAAGTTGATGTCTCGGTTTGGTTTGAATATTGAGTCACGTTCCTACTTGATCCATGTCTTGTTTTGTACTCATTTAGTATCTTAAAGACAAAATTTTCTAACATTTTCAATCTCAAGATCCGAAACTTCATTTCCATAAAATATTAGAAAATAATTTTCAATCAACTTCATTTTAAATCTTAGATCCAACACACTAGCTACTGCCAAAATTCCATGAATCACGCTCTAAAATTTTTCAAACTTGTCAGTCATATTGCAATCCAGTGCTAACTTTTTGGAACAAGAGATTTTCAATTAACGTCCAGGAATCTCAATGACACGAATATTCTCAACAATCGAGTTAATGATCTCCAAACCATCTTTAACTATCAAATTCAATGTGTATGCACAACAACACACATGGATCAATTCACCATTTAACAAATGTAAACTACAAGAAAGCTTATCTAAATAAATGTTGATCCCGCTTAATTTGTCAATTGAAATTTGAATGGATTGGTGGTAAAATCCTTAGGTTTTTACAAGGAAGGGATCACTTCCAATTGGGTCAAATTGTGGGTTTTGGCCTTAGCCATTACACATACAATTAACAACTTTTTAAAAACTTATAATCTTTTAAGTTTTATTTTAAAGATTAAACAGGATGGGAGTGGGGTAGGGGGGGGGGGGGACGGCGGGAACCTTGTTACCTAACCTCGCCTCGGGATGAATTTCCCCTCCCCGTCTCGGCCTCGAATACCCGATTAAGCGGGTAATCCCCGCCCTAATCTGGACGGGGCCACGTGGGTATCGGATTTACTGGGTTTTTTTTTCGGCCATTCCTAACCAAGAATCCAAAATATGCTTCAATTTACCTTTTGATAGCATGTAACAACATATAATAGCTTTTATTTTCTCGTAGTACTGACTCTCTGAAGTGAGTGACCAGAACTTGGGCCGGAGCATACAGCTCTGATACATGCAAGAAATCTTTCTTTGAAAAACCAATCAACAACAAATATAAATATACATCAATGTATATTTTCACCTATATAAGCAAAAGCGTGTCTAAGATAAAGGTTGT
The DNA here is from genome assembly GCA_903798385.1 of Fraxinus cuspidata. Classification (NCBI taxonomy): domain Eukaryota; kingdom Viridiplantae; phylum Streptophyta; class Magnoliopsida; order Lamiales; family Oleaceae; genus Fraxinus; species Fraxinus cuspidata. The sequence continues at coordinate 6,377 of CAIGRP010015327.1, forward strand.
AGAGTAAAAATTTAATATATTACCAAATGGGACTAAAATGAAGGTTCCAGGTTTTTTCTACTAAACTTTTTAAGTACTAAGAGTCAAACTGAGAATTATATTAATGGAAAAACCAATGAAATGGAACATAGACTCTGATTATCTATGTACACTACAACCTTTTCAAAAGATGCAACTTGGAATTGTTAACATGCTAGACTAGAAAAAATGTGCAGAAATATGTAAGGAATTCTTGAGTGCATGTCTTTTTGTTCACAATGAGTGGAAAAATTATTATGAGAACATACTTTCTTTCGGAAAAAAATAAATTTAACTAAATAAATGTATTCTGCTTTAGAAGCTTTAATTTTTTAAATAAGATGGTTCATATAGTATAAGCAAAGGTTTCAAAAATAAATACAACTCTTTTTAAATTGTGCTCGTCTTGGGCCTCAGATGAAAAATTAATTTTGCATGCACAAGTGAGCATATTGAATAAGTAACTATGTACACTCTCCAATGACTTATGCTTTTAGATATATTGGTTCCACATCTTTTTTTCTCCAGTAGATTAATGACAAATTAATCGCACTTATAGTTGGGTATTACTCAAATGATAATTAACTCCATTTTTCTTCTCGCAATTTATAGAAAGGCACGATTGGGTATCAAGGTGCTTTAGGATATGTGCAAGTCTTAAGACAAATCAATTATATCATTCAAAAGAATTTAAAAATGCAAAACTACTTCATTATAAAAAACAAACTATATTAAAAATTAACGAGATTATAAGTCTAACTTGCAAATAAACATAATATAAATAATAAATTTTCAAACGGATAACAAACTTGTAATATTATCTACTATTAGAAGTAGAAATTGCCTAAACAATTTCATATCGTCACTCTAAGAAGTACAAGCACATACACGAGATTTGAAACAAGGACGTGACACTCCTTTTAAAAAAAAAAAAGCATGGACACATCAATTCACGATCTATAAAATTATTACAGTTATATATCATATCTAATGCCGGTTTTAGCCTTAATTTTTGCAAGAGTGATACAAGACAACTTTACTAGAAATCATTGCTACTACTATATATTATATCGAATACTGGTTTTAGTTTTAATTTTTGCAAGTGTGATATAGGGCAACTTTACTAGAAATCATTGCTACTACTATATATTATATACAATACTGGTTTTTAGTTTTAATTTTTGCAAGTGTGATATAGGACAACTTTACTAGAAATCATTTCTACTTCAACTAGTTTTAGGATTTAACTTTTATAGGTATTTCTTAATTCTAGTATTTATAGGATTCTATTAGTTTTGGAATTTAGTTGACATGATTTCTTTCTACTTCTATTAGGCAGGTTTAGGCCCGGACCTCAGGAGAGGCCCAAGAGGCCTCTGCCTCGGGCCCAGCATTTTAGATGGCCTATTTTTTTCTCCTTTTTTTGAAATGAAACTCAAAAGTACAAAAGGGTTTTGTGCAGAATTTGGATGGAAACTTGGGGAAGACCGGAAGAGAGGCCAGGAAGAAGCTTTTGCTTTTCAAAAAGCATACATACACCTCTCTCCATATATATATATATATTTCTCCCACTAGTCTAAATTCTTTGAAGAACATATGAACGTGTATCATTTCTAACAGTAATATTCTATGCATCTTCTTCATTTGGGTTTTTTATTTTTTGTATAAAATTTATCTGGGATGTCTACCTTTTTTTTCCTCTGAATTTTTACGAATTCAGAATGTTTAGTTTTCTTGTTGCTTTAGTTATGGGAATGGGATCTTCTTTTCTTGTTTGAGTGTTTGTGCTGAGGCACCCTTCATAAATATATATTTAAGGTACTATCTGGATGGATAATAATCGAAACAGTAAAGTTTAGGTCCTTTTTTGGTTTATATTTCAATGAAATTAGTATAATATTTGTTTAAGATTGGCAATTAGTAGAATATTTCTCTCTAAATTAGATTTCTTGATTAGTTATTCAGGGTTTCGAAAATGTTTCTCCTTTTGTTTGATTATTAAGATAAGAGTATTTTTTCTGTTCTTAAATGTTAAATTCCTTTTTCAGATTGAGAAAATCATATTCTGGAATCTTTTCATTTTCTTTTGAGGTTTTGTACTATAAATATTTTGAATGTTTCATTTTTATTTGCTGCTTTATTGTTGATTTTAAATTAACAAATTTAGTTAAAGAGTTCAAATTTTGAAATTCGCTTCAGGCCCAAGAAGCACAGGTCCAGCCCCTGATAGGTTATCATTTATCTTATTCTTTTATGAGTTTTGTTTTGTAGAAGATTAGTTTCTTTTACTTAGTCTTCTAGAATTAGGATATTACCTCTTCTTCCAATGTTATACAAGAAGAGGATTAACTTGTTATAATCACCAATTATGTTCATTATTCAAGTTAATCTAAATAATGTTTGTTAGATTTTTCTTGTTTCTACAATATTCGACTTTTGCTGCATTAAATTAGAGTATTTAAAGCAACGATTTGCCCTAAGCTGATGGCCACCCATGGTGATAGCGGCATGCTTTCTTGCGATAACGATAGAAGGATTGAATAATCACCAACCTCGATCCAAAATCTGGAATGAAGGATGGGCAGGTTCGATGATGCAGTTGATAAAAAAAAAAATGCAAATTTTGATTGATATGAATGTTACTCGCTTCAATGAGCACAAAAGATATCAACATGTGGCTATATATTTTCCTCGAGTAAAAAAATAAGATAATATAAAAACATTTAAAGCAGATTTAAGGAACTGGAGACAAGAACAGTCCCTTTTTACCACTAGGGAGAGGAATTACTAGCTTCATTTGGGATGGGATGCAACGGGAGGGGAGGGGAAGGACGGGGCGAGGACCGAAAGTTTTGACATCCCAATAATAAGAACTTATGTTGCAAGTTTTCCTTAAACAAAAAGCATGTTATTAACATACTAAATTTGTATAATGTCTATTTTTAACCATATTACAAGTGTTATTATTACAAGTGTTATTATTTGCAAGAATGAAAATCTACTCATTTGAGCTTACGTATGTTCTTTTACGATGTGAAATATACAGTTGTGATAAACGATCTTGATATGTTATATGAATTTTATATGGATCTAAACTAATCTATCATGTAATAAGTAAAATTAACTGAGTGATAAGATACGATTTCCCCAATTCTATAATTATGAAAAATAAATAGAAAATTGTTAACATGTGTTTCTCATTGGATGTTGGTCCATTTATTTTGGGATCTTTAAATTATTCAATTATTTTTGGATAATTACATAAGCTGTCCCAACAGATTTATTTATTTATCTTTTAGGGGTCAAATTCCAATTAAAGTTTCTATTTTCCAAAATAACTGTTTTCAAAATTAAATCCTACCATACAAGCTACACCTCCAAACCCACGAATTGATCTAAAACTCAGCCCAGCCCATCCTAACACTACTCCCAAACCTCTACGCGCGACGGCGAAAATTTTTCGGTGACTGCTTGATATGATTTTTCATAAAATCGGATGAAATCTTCCCTGCCATGCTTCAGCCTCGGCACAGTGGTGAAATTTTCAGGTTTGGTGAATGTTATAGGGAGGAAATCTCTTGGTTTAAAAGATTGAAAATTTGGTTGTGTCAAAACCAAAAATTTGGAAAAGTGACTTTCGTATCAACTTCGGCCAAATATTTAGACTTGATCCAATGATCAAATTACAAATGTAAATAGACCAACTTATTCTATTTGTCAGTGGATCGTCGTTGTATATTTGGAATCTCAAAACCATTTACAGATGAATGAGAAATTGCGGTCCAAAGTTGAAAGAAAATATAGGAAGCAGTCTATAAAATTGACTAAAGCCGTTGCTAGCTTATGGTTGGGCTGTCGCTCGAGCGACAGGATAGCGATATACTAGTGAAAAAGTCACCGTTTTTATCGTTCGAGCGAGGAGATGGCGATAGGCCAGTGACAGTGAATAGTGCGACATTTGACAAGAGTTGTTGAGGTTGGAGCGTGATATTTTATTCACAACCTCTCATTCTCTATTCATAGGATCCCTAGGACACGTATTTATCATTCCATATCATTCTTTACATATTATATTGCTTAAAACACTTCATCAAAAGTGATTTCTTTACATAAAATCTTGAGTTCGGTAAAGAGAGAATTTCGTTTGAGTTCGTTGGTCTAAGCCATTTGGAGTGCTCCTATGGCTCGACCTATGGCTCGATTTGGTCGTTGTATAATGGGAGATGGTTGTCGAAAAATCGTTAGCATCGATGCGGGGCAAATCTATCTTAAGGAGAAAGTGTTCAACACTTGCCTCGGCCAATCGCATCACTAGCATTTCTTCTTTCCTTATCTTTCTCATTTGTGATTTCAATTATGTTTGATTTCAGAATATTGTTAATCTTATTTATATGTTTATATTGCAAGGTACAATGACATTCTTTCATTAAAAAATGAAAAGTGACGATTCCATATTTATGTATTCGGATTCGGTAAATCATTACGTCGCCTTCTCAACTATTTTGGTAAGTCGAATTATGTTTCGATTTCACACATGTAAACGGTGTGTGATTTGTGAATATAATATGCACATTATCGGTGTAATATCTACAACATGAAATATGTTTAACATATTATAAAA
>CAIGRP010015344.1:0-15614 GCA_903798385.1 Fraxinus cuspidata
GATCTGGGTTTTAGATTTTCATACGATTTCTTCTATAGCCTTCTCTCTGTGAGGCGATTATGGCCTATTTTTGAGAGGTTTCTGTTTTGTAATTTGAGAAATAGATTAGTCTGCCTTCGTTGAATTGAGGATTAAACTGAGCGTTGTGTTTAGGGTTGCTGTGTGTTAATTATTCAGAGTTTTAGGTTGGAAATCCAACCGGTAAATCTGCAATTGGTTCAAGGCAGTGAGGTTTGCTCTTTGTTGTATAGAATAGGTCATTCTTGGGAGATCCTTGTGAGGATCGATGATCTGAATTGGGTGTGGCTGTGTCCGATTTCTGTTTTGGTTGTAAATCTTTCTCTTGGACGGTTCTTTGCATAGTGACAGGCTCAGTTATCTCTGAGCCCCCCAGATTAGGCTTGGCCGAACTGGGTGACCAAATTCTTGAGTTATTTAATTTCTGCATTAAGTTTTTATAGATATTGAATTGTGACATTCTTGGGCGATAAAATCCCAACACATTTTGATTTTTATTGGATATTAGATTGACAATTACATGACAAGTGTGTATTCTGGTTCGTGAAATCAGAGTTTGTAATTTAGAGTGACACCACATTTAGAGAGTTGTAACATAAACCTTGGATTTCTAATATTTGTAGACAAATTGAGCATTCAAAATCATTGGTCTAGTTCGCTTCCATGAGTCCAAATCCCCCAATCCAACTGTTGTTTGGATGGTCCAAACATGTGCCCACACCAATGCTATCATTACGATTACAACGACCTCAACAATCAGAACCGCAACCACCACCCAAATCAACAAATCCTTGAAAATCATGCGGCCACTACTCAATTGAGCTGAATATCATTACTAAAAATTTACAGTATTCCACACCAAGAGTCCCTATGGCATCCACGGCTCCACCATGACCATGGCAAATATTTCGAGTTACAAAAGTCCATTTTAATTTTTTTCAATACATTACCTTAAAATCAAAAATACAATTCAATATTACAAATTAACAATTTGGTCAGTGATCATAATCCACAAATTAACAATCTGAAACCAAAGTTTTTAAAACTAAAATTAACAATTTGGTCAGTGATCATAATCCACAAATAAACAATCTGAAACCAAAGTTTTAAGAAAAAAAAAAAAAAAAAAAAAAAAATCTCATAAGTTCGCCATAAGAAATATTTATTGTAATCCTGTTTTACATAAACTTTACTTGCGACTGTTATCTTCATCATATTTTTTCAAGAAAACCATAACTTTTACACGCTATTTTGACGGTACGTCTATTCATGGCTCTAATTATTCGAATCCTGCGTTGCACTCTCTTTTCTCCTCTTTCGGCCGGTACTCTCCGGAGGATCTGATTTTCCGGCATCCAATGGGAAGTTCAAAATCGCCTTGCTTCCCCTCATCTTGAACGCAGCACAATCATAAGCCCTTGCAGCTTCAACCTCCGTGTCAAAAGTCCCCNGTACTTCCCCCATGGCCTCCGCCTGACTCCTCTGTAACTCCTTCCCAATCTTCTCGAATCCAGAACGTGAACCGGTCCGCCTTCTTCCGGCTCGGTTTTAACTCGTTTCATCGGATTATACGGTGAGCAAATCTTGTTAATCTCCGGATTCAATTCAAATTCGAAAACATCCGGTGGCTCGAAATTGAAACAGCGTGAAGTGGGTGAATCGGATTGCTTAGCGTCCGACAGAGAAGAATACGAGCCGGACCAGGATGAAGGGGAGTCCATATTCGTTGGGCTCAAAATGAGTTTACCCTCATAACCATCGAAGAAACAAAGATTAAGGTTGTCAATGAATGACTCAGTCGAAGTGAAGTCTTCTAGGAGGTGTTTGCGTATGAGTTCTAACGTTAAAGATTCATCTGATGCTGAGCTGGTCATGTTATATGGGCTTCGAATTTTGGGTATTGCGAGTGGTTGTTGGTATCATAAGAAATAGATTGTAATGCCAAATCTATTTATAGATGTAAGTATTTGTGGATCTTTCCCTATGTGTGTGATAAGAGAGTAATTCGTCTCTCTTAGCACGTTTTTAACCATTTCTTACATCATCTTTTACGTGACTTATTTGAAACGATTTTTGCTTCTACTTTTTGTTAAGTAGCTTCTTGAAAAAGTCACTTTGGATCAATTTCGTTTAAAAGCTCTCTTAATCGAGCAAATTATTATCCAAAAATTATTCAAATGGACTCAAAAATAGCTTCTTCATTTAAGAAGCAGGTTTTAATTTTTAAAGTTGTGTCTAATCGGATCTAAAAAATCGAAATGTAATGTGCTTATATATCACAAAATAACAAATATTCCTCTCATTTACTAAACAGAGGTGATGTGTCTAAATAGAGACTAAGAAATAGATCGACCAGAGCGAGGGGAGAGGTAGAAACCGTTTGGACGCCGAATGAATTATCAGTAGCAGCAATTTAGGTAATTATCTTATCCTAAGTATTATTGGCTGTCACAGCTCACACAAGCACATACACTATTCATGTGATGTGTGTAGGAAGTGTATGGAATAGGTTGTGAAGGTCTACTCTCTCTCAAGTGGATTCATGGGTCCGGTGGCTGGTTTTTCTTTAATAATAATAATAATAAATCTAGATCAACTTGTTGTCATTAGGAAAGTAAAGGAGTTCCATTGTTAAGAGGACAATAAAAGAACTTTTTCAATATTAAAAGTTAAAAGTTTTAGTTTAACATGTTGAGCCATTTTTTTATTCTCATTATTTTCAAAATATATTTTTCTTTAATTTCTTTTTAACCACACATTTTTCAATAAAATAATATTATACGTAAATTCAAAATTTTTCTTCATTTTTCAACTACGCATTCTCCATCAATCTACTATTTCAAAATACATTCTTTAAAAAAATGGGACTCAAACAAGCTCTAAGTGTATTAACTTAAGGGTGTGTTTGAGCCACATTATTTTGGAATAATATATTTTTGGATAGTAGATTGATGGAGAATGTGTGGTTGAAAAGGAAGTAAAAGTTATTGATATGATGGTAAATATTATTTTATTAAAGAATGTGTGGTTGAAAATAAATAGAAGAATAAAAATGAAAATTTTAATGTGGCTCAAACAAGGACTTAATTCAAGTCACGAAGAAATGTAGTGATGGTGATTCAGTACAAATATTTGTTAGCGTGCTACAATATTAAATATCGTTAAAGAACCGGACACCATTTATTTGACTATATGATTAAAAAAAATTCAATGCAATTGATTATAAGGTCCATTACTCCTTGAGCAACCTTTGAAAAAAAAATGAAGTCGTTTTGAGTTTTCTTTACAAATTTTCAATTTGTTTTCAAAAAGGCGTTTTCGAAAATGGGAAAGAGAACGCGTTTTCGCTGTTTTGGAAAATCGAAAACAGAAAACGACTTGAAAATGGTAAAGAGAACAGCCCCTAAAAGTTTCAGTTTAACATGTTAGAGTCATTTTTTTATTCTCATTATTTTCAAAATATATTTGTTTTAAATTTCTTTTTAACCACACATTTTTCAATAAAACAATATTATACGTAAATTCAAAATTTTTCTTTATTTTTCATCTACGCATTCTCCATCAATCTACTATTTCAAAATACATTCTTTAAAAAAAGAGGACTCAAACAAGCTCTAAGTGTATTAACTTAAGGGTGTGTTTGAGTCACATTATTTTGTAATAATGTATTTTTGGATAGTAGATTGATGGAGAATGTGTGGTTGAAAAGGAAGGAAAAGTTATTGATGTGATGGTAAATATTATTTTATTAAAGAACGTGTGGTTGAAAATAAATAGAAGAATAAAAATGAAAATTTTAATGTGGCTCAAACAAGGACTTAATTCAAGTCACGAAGAAATGTAGTGATGGCGATTCAGTACAAATATTTGTTAGCGTGCTACAATATTAAATATCGTTAAAGAACCGGACCCCATTTATTTGACTATATGATTTAAAAAAATTCAATGCAGTTGATTATAAGGTCCATTACTCCATGAGCAACCTTTGAAAAAAAAATGATGACACGATCTTTTTTGTATTCATTTGGCTAGGAATTCTTCAATGATAGGCGAATTAATTTCTCAGTATTGGTCCAATATTATTCAAACAATCAAAGGTTATTATAGTACGTAAAAAGAATTAGGTGACGAATACATATTTTTAATATAACGAGACTAGACTAACCTGGAAAAGAATGACAACACATCACACTTAAAAATCAAAGATATTAAAATTTTCTTAACATGTGCTAGAAAAGTTTGGTTTTTTACTGCCATTGTTCATGAACCTCTCACCTCGTGCGACGGATTTCCAAGTGAAAAACATGGCTATTCTACTATATAATTAATCAATTCAACAAGACTATATTGACGAAACATGTAAAATAATCTTTCTTTTATTTCATTTTTTTTCCGCGTGTCACTCGATTACATCAATAGAACTTTACTAAATGAAACTAGTTTTGGACGTCATCGTGTGGAAATTCTGTATATTACTTGCCACCTCATAAATGGCTATCAGATATTATTCAAATGTGACAAACTCAATAATGACAAAATGAGGAAGTTAAATTATTGTCAAACTACATAATGTTCAACGATATTATAGGTTCATTTGCATAATATTTTAAATGCCAAAAGAAGAGACTATTATTGAATATATTTGAATGATTTTTTTTTTAAGTATTTTGTCTGACTAGAAGTATTTTTAAAGAAAACTGAACTAAGGTAACTTTCTTTGAAAGTCATTTTACAAGAAGTAAAAATAAAAGCAAAAACCTCACCTAATTTCGAGAATAAGTTATTTGTTTAGTTAATATTTGGAATCTACACGTGTATATTATTCACCAAACAAGTCACGGACGACTTTTATCATAAACAATAGGCTTATTAGTTTTCAATCCCATAGACGAAGATGAACTAATGAGAAGTAAATTGTTGGGGTCCTCTCCGTACTATACATGCAAGAATTGTGGACTTAACCTCAGGAACCCTAATCTGTGCAACGTGAATCCAGTGAATAACCATTATTGTATAGTCCTTTTTTTTAACAACTTGTGTTTAGTCCTATTCCTCTTCCAATAATTCTATTTGTACAAAAAATGATAAATGATAAAATGCCAGATAACAGCCCCCTATGTGGGCGCCTGCGGCTGCGGGGACTTAACTTCAGGAACCCTAATTTGTGCAACGTGAATCCAGTGAATAACCATTACTGTATAGTCCTTTTCTTATCCATTAATTAGTCTAACAGTCCTTTTCTTTAACAACTTGTGTTTGGTCCTATTCCTCTTGCAATAATACAAGAAATGGTTAATTTCACGGTGTTCACCCAACTTTATAGTTGGTGTCACCATGGCCACCAAACTTAATTTTATTTCACTATGACCGCTGAACTTTATATTTAGTGTCATCATAACCGCCTAATTTATTTTATTTTACCAAAGCCATTGAATTGTATATAACGTTTCACTAGGCCACCCAATTTTATATAATATTTCACCATGGTCACTCGACTTCTTTTTACTATTTTCACTAATTTTAAAAATGGTAAAACTGTAATTTACATTATATTTATAAAATAAAATTTAAAAAATAAAATACAATAAAAACTTATATAAAAAACTTAAAACGTTTATTTTAAAATAATTTCTTGTTTTATTTTATTTTTAAAGAACTTTTTTTTTAAAATAATTTTTTATTTTATTTTATTTTTCTGAGTAAAAAATATGTTTTTATTTTATTTTAAAAATGCTTGTTTAATAAGTTTTATTTTATTTTTAAAATAAGTTTTTATTTTAATTTTATTTTAAATTTGTTATATATATAATGCAAAATTACCATTTTACCCCTTTTAAAATTAATGAAAATAGTAAAAAGAAGTCGAGTGACCATTGTAAATATTATATAAAATTGGGTGGCCATAGTGAAACATTATATATAATTGAATGACCTTGGTGAAATAATTAGGTGGTCATGGTGACACTAAATATAAAGTTCAATGGCCATAGTAAAACAAAATTAAGTTCGGTGGCCATGGTAACACCAACTATAAAGTTGAGTGACCACCAGTAAAATTAACCCATACAAAAAAGGATGACAAAGTGGATAACAAAATGACACATTGGGTAGCATTGCTCTTCCTCTTATCACAATTCAAGCGCTAAGATTATGTGTGTGGACGGTCCCATTTTAGTAGGATTTTAGCTTATCTTCAAACTAAAGGCTCGTTGATATTTTCTGAGAATGAATTTTGTAAAAAAAGTATTTTCTTTGGAGAACCTGAAATTAAAAAATAAAGAAAATTTATTGATCCACGTGCAACATTATTTTATTAAAATATGTATAATTGAAAATGGTTTAAAATAAAAAAGAGTTTAAAACAATCCGTACCAAATCTGGGTTAAAGCCCAAAATCTGACGTCAATGGTTCTATCACCCAAATTAAAACAAAGTTTTGGCTTTAAGTGCTTGTTTGAGAGAGCTTAAAAGTTGATTTTGATAAAAAAAAGGAGTGACGAATTTTGGTAATGTGGTTAAAATTAATTATTGATTTTGACCTCAACACTTTAAGCTTTTCCGAACGGCACTAAATTTTGATTTCATTTTTATATTTCATTTTCCATTCGCATTAATGTAACTAGCTCACGGCTTTAGCGGTTTGGTTTAGCTTTAAACTGCAATTTTTCTTTTGCATAATTCATTTTTTGGTTCACGTTAACCTAACAAGTTCATGGCTTATATGTAAATTTTGAATTAACAACAACAGAAAAGATAATTTCTTGAGATTTGTTATTTTAATCTTTAGACATGTTTTTTTTTCTTTTTTTTAAATCTAGATGGCCAATTTTCGACATGTCCTATAATAACCAACTGTTTACTTATTGTTCAATATTGTTTTGTATTATTACTTAGCACTTATTTGAAAACTATTATTTTCAAACCCCTTTTCGACACACTCATTTTCAATCACACATTCACACAATAAAATATTTTATATGTAAATCTAAAATTTTTTTCATATTTTTTAACCACATATTTTCCTAAAAATTACTATTCAAAACTCTGTTTTCCCTAAATAATAGTTGTCAAACAGGAGCTTAATGCATATTTCATCATACGAATAGTATTATCAAAAAACTAAATAGATATACTAAGTAGAAAATAGGGTATGATATAATAAATGTATTCCTCACAGATATATTCATTACTTGCAAATATTATTTTGTTAAATGGTAGATCAAATCACTGGTAACATAGTCAGAGCATCTCAACGGGGCTCGCTCTTTATTTATAAAGAGCATTTTATGCATTATATAGACAATATCATTAAAGTTTGGAGATTCAAAATTTTTATTCATTCCAACAATGTTTTCTATTTTAGCTTTCATTTTTTTTTCTCAAAAAACATACATTAATTTATCATCGTATTTTATTTAACATAATTTTTTATATGTTAATAATCAATCAATTTAAATGTGATTTGAATAATTTAAAAAGTGGGGTATTGAAATATATGACTTATTAAATGCAATCATTATACATTAAGAATAGAAAATAAATTTGGTTATTTAAATTTGAAGAGTCAAATACACTCTCTATATTAAAAAGTTAAAAAGGAGAATCTCTCTTTAAACTTATTTTTAAGTATTAACTCTTTAAAATAAAGAACATTTTATATTTAGATTCTCTTGAAAATGCTTTTAACTTGAACAAAGTCGGTCATTGCTGCATCCAAGTGATACTAAACCAATTATTTTGAAATAAACAACAGTTTGACCATTTTTACTTACACCTTTAGTGAAGAGAACCTCTTTAAATGTTGGAAGTAATATTGTTTGGCATATTGACAAAATTATGCTAAATAATTTATAAATTTTACTCAATTTCCTTATTGGAGACATCATATATCAAACTAATAATCAAACTTGCAGTTCACGCTACAATTATATTTTTTAAGTCGAGACTAATATAAACAAGATCAACACAAGTAGCATGAAGGAAAGGGAAAGTAAGAACAAAATGTCAAAAATAATATCTTTTGGAGTGATTTTACACTCTTAATTAAAAAATTCATATCATGCACTGGACAAAATTAAGGAATTAGCACAACGTACATAACACGCAGTATTAAAACTAAAAACCTCGCTACTTTTTGTAGTTTTCTAATCAAAGCATTTAAATAAACTAAAAGATTTTCAAACTAAGGTGTTGAAATCAATATCCCCATTGTCAAATCAAATTATGACAAAATAACTTTTTTTTGTCCCTGTTATACCATTTCCAATGAAGATTTAGACCTACAGTGATTGAAAACACCTCAGATAGAGGTATACAAAAGAAATGAAACTTGCATTCATCGACAGAAAATATAAAAAAAAAAAAAAAAAGAGGTATTTTTTATTTTTATTTTTACATTCGCGAAAAGCAAAAAATGGATTTAGATCTTCTCATTTAAGTAGAATTTGAATTTAAATACACGGGGATGTAAATAAAAATGTAAAAGTGATTTTTGTAAATATCTATTTATACATAATTTTACATCACCATTAAAAATGTTCTATTTCAGATTTTGTACATAAAACCTCATTGTCACTTTTTGACTTTTGAAAAAAGGCTTTCAGATTAGATATTTATAAAATTTAAATTTAGCCTTTTCAAAAACCTTCTCGGGCCAGGATCACGGGTTGGTAATCCTTACCTGTTTACTGTTTCGCCTTGTGAATTAAGGATTAAAGGAGCAACAAGAAATATTGTTTTTATATCTAAACAATTGTTGCATGTAAAGCATAACATATTTGAAAATTAACAATTTTGTTACCATATTTCAACCGCTGGGCATCGAGGATGCGACGGCAAAAGAAACTCGGATGCTCAAGTTAGAATCGTTCTTGAGAGTGGTTGACATAATTTTGGCTTAATTGTAGAAGATTGCTTATCTCCAAACTCTAGTCACCTCGTACTTTTTTTAGGTCATATAGTGCTTTTGACAAACAATAATGTTTACGGTAAATTATATAGGTTCCCTATTTTTCAAAAATGTAGCACTCGTGTCCTCGACCTATCAATTTTGCACTCGTATATCTCAACCTTCTAAAAATGGGACACCCATGTTTTCAACTAACAAAAATATTTATTTGAACATTAAATAACCACGTGACACTCAAGTGATAGATTCACGCACAAAGATAATCATTATGAAATTTTATGCTATTCATATTTCTAAGTGAAACTTGAAGTCTGTGTTGTTTGTTTTGGAATAAAGTAAATATTTTTTAATAAGTTTATCCTTTTAGTCTACATCCCTTGAGTAGAGGACATAAATGTCACATTTACAAAAGATTAGGACCTCTAGTTAATTTTACCCCAATCTACTATTTTTAAATTGATAGATTAGTCGCCCCAGTTTGTTGGCCATTAAATTTAAAAAACTATGTTTTGAATAATATTTTTCGGAGGGTGTGTGTTTAAAAATTATGGAAAAATTTTTGAATTTATATGTAGAATATTTTATTGTGTGAATATGTGGTTAAAAATAAGTATGAAAAATAAATTAAAGACCACCAAACTGGGATTTAGTATATTATAAAATGTTATTTTTCTTTCTTATTGTTTTAGAAAATATAAAAATTTATAAAATGAGATTTTTTATTTATTTATTTATTTTTACGAATATGATTGATAAACAAACAGATCAACATAAATAAATACTTTAGAATAATTCAATAATGTAAGTTGAATATTCATTAAATATTTTATCTTGCTTGATTTATATTTTCTCTAATTTTGTTATACTCCCCGATAAAGTTTATAGCTTGGATTACTTTTTAGTTCATTTTTTTGTAGCAAATATTTTAGATGAATTTTATTTTGTTCGTTTTTTATAAATGAGAAATCAATATTCACCAAAATATGATTGAGATGAAATCACTCTACACAAAAAGATAAAAATAATAAACTTTTTTAAAATTAAAATAATTTATTTTTGTCTAATTTAAAATTAAGAAGATTTATAAAATGACGAGTATACCCCTTCTATAAATAAACAAAAAGAAAAGAAGACAAAACAAATAATTAATGAGGTGATTTGTGTCGGGTTCGGAAGGAGGTGAGCCGATTTTCGTTTTGTTTTTAGCGGCTGCGAAATACAGTCCTGCCGGGCCAAGCTGCTGGTCCAAGTGACTGCATTATTAGTTTGATTTTGATGGAACCAGTGGTCAATGTGCTTGAGTACAATGTTTCGTTGTCTTTCATAGTTGAGCATGACTTTTTGTGCAAACACATTCAATTGTTTGGGTCCCATTACAATAAGATTTTGAGGACTACTGAATATCACGTAATGCGTCGTGAGTTTGATTTTGACTTCACGTTATAAGTAGATTATAAAGAAATCCAAACAAGCACAATAAATTGACGTTTATGATAACTTATTCTTTTTAATTGGGTGACTCAACAAAATCCAGGTTGCTACATTCGTAACATCCCTTAAAATTAGTGATTTGTTCCGATACAAATTATAACAAATATTTTTATGTAGAATTCACTTCTAAAAGCTTAGCGTTGCAAAGGAGCGTACAACTAGTTAATCACAAACTTAGAGTTTGTGTGGTAGCGATTATTTGAAGAAAAAAAAATTAAGAATATATGATTAATAAGTAGGAAAAAAAATATTGAAAAAGGCGAAAAACAATTTTTTAGAATGTGTAAATAATCATTCCACACAAGCACTACAGGCTTGTTTAGGGGAGAATTTTTAAAAAGCATTTTCCTCAAAATTATTTTTCAACCACACATAATTTTTTGTATTTTTTAAACATACGTTTTCAAAAATATCATTTTTCACTTTTTCACTTGAAAAATCTCTCCCAAACAAACGTCAAATCTTAGCTTTAAATTAATAATATTAAACAAATAAATAATAAATTAATGTCTACATATTGTATAGACTGATCTTATTTAATCTTAATTTCAATTTCAATTCCAATTTGTCTTCTCAAAATTTACAACTTGCAAATTTATTATTGAAGACTTTTAAATTGAAGAAAATGACGTTAATCTGTTATTAAATAATTAGTCAACTAATTAGTATTAATGACATGATTGCAACAGAGATAAAATGAGATAGTGAGTAATATAAATAAATAAATAAATAAAAATAGCAAGTATTATGGACTTTGGAGCCTGGGATTTACAAAAAATAAAAAATAAATTACAATGTAATATTTGATACGAGACTTAGGCCCTGTTTGATGTACATTTTTTAAATAAATAATGTATTTTAAATTGTGATGTGATAGAAAATATATGGTTAAAAAAGAATGAAAAGTTTTAAATTTACGTATAATATTATTTTATTGAAAAGTATGTGGTTAAAAACGAGTATTGAAAGAATGTTTTTTTTTTAAGAATGTGGATCAAACATATGCTTACTTAATTGATTAAAAAATTGACAAAATTTATGACGCCTTCCTTTTAATTGTTCTATTTTTATGTGTATCAAATATGTCATTAAATTTTTAAATCTAAAAAAATTCCTTCTTCTAAAAAGACATTTATAAACTATAGTTTTCCTTTGGAAAACACGAGTAATGATTGAGCTTTCATCCATTGATCAATAAATTCTTAAATATGAAGAGCGGTACAAAACAAATTTCTAGAAGTACTCGAACAGATTAAGATTATGCTATTTGTGTATAAAAATAATACATAATGGATTATATAAAATTATGTGGAGGGAAAAAATTGGATGAAAAAATTGACTGTATTTTAAACTGACAAATGGTAATGTGTCATGTGACATTATATAATCCCTTATATAAACTTTTATGTACACGTAGCAAGACCCAACAAATTATAGATTTTGCTACATGTATATAAAGATTTGCATAAATGATTACCTAATGTCACATTGCACTCTACAATTTGCCAATTTAAAACATAATCAATTTTTTCATCAAATATTTTCTCTATACATCATTTTATGTAATCTTTTATGTACCATTTTTATATACAAATAGAATAATCCACAAATTATTTCTACAATCATGATATATGTACATTGTGATTGACATCAATGTTTACACTATTTCATGTGGTTACATATACACCATTGATTTTGATCACAATCATCATATCACTGTCCAATTTTCTTTCATATAGGGAGGATGTCAAGAAGAATGTACGTCTCGTATTATTCTTATTTCTAAGACTTATCTAATTATTCTGTGATAAGTAAAATAGTTATAAATAAGTATCTCATAATTATATAGTAAATTAATATTTATATATTATATTTAAAATTTTCAAACAAATCTAATTATTGCAATCTATTAAGGTGGCATATTCAATTAGAAATTTTATAGACTTCTATTATAAAACTTCCATAGACTTTCATAAAATTTAAAAGATTTTTGAAAATTTTCATTCAAACTAAAATTCACGTAGGTTTAGCGCAAGAGTGTAAAGTTCTCACGTACGATGTGGAGGTTCCCACAATTTTTTTCCCTCCTCGGGCAATAAAATTTTTTTTTAAAAGAACAAAAAATTAAGTGACCTTAATTAAATAAACAATAATCAAAATAAATATAAATAAAAAAATTTAACGTTGAATATTATCAATATAACATACCTTTAAAAAGTAAACAAGAAATTAATAAATTTAAATTTAATTATAAATTAGTTTTTTTTATATAAAACCTTATAATTTAATTACAAGTAGATCCTTTTTCATAAAAAATGAATGAAAAAAGATAATAGTTATAAGAATATTTAGTTACATTTTTTTTTTCAGTAGAAAATGGAGATAACAATAAAAGAGAGAAAATATAAACTATATAAAAATAAAATAATTTTTTAGTCATGACTTTAATGTCCTTAGAAGGGAAAACAAAAGAGAAAAATTGAAAGAAACAAAAAATACATATTAAATTTTTATTTTTTTTTAAGTCTCCCAAAATTTTTTGAGATTTTGTTTTTGTATAGTCCGTTTAAAAGTTAGTACATTAGAAACTTTTATAAAAGTCTTTAAAAGTTAAGTTTTCAATAAAAGAAAAAATAATAAGGATACTTCAAAGTTGTAAATATCCATGCTCGGCATCGATTATCAATTTTAACATCAACCTATTTTTACAATTGAATTGAAGTTTATTGACGTAAATTAAAGTTGCAAACCAAGTCACTAACATGGCCAACGACTTAAAAGTGAATTATTTCAACATTAACCCATTTTTTCAATGGAATTGAAGTTCATAATTGGAGTGCAAAGTCGCAAATCAAGTCAATAACATGACAAATGATAATGAATCCATGATCACACGAGTCTCTAAAGCTCAGAAGTGACGTGAGTTTAACTCGCACAAAAGTCTTTGGGGCTTTAATTGTAAGCAAATGCCCAGCAAATAATGTGACTATAAGTATTATGTATCATATTCGCACAAGTCTTTATAATTTAAAAGTTAATAGACGAGTAGAGCAACAGCATAACTGAGTTGAACTCACACGAACTTTCGAAGCTCAAACATTGGAACGTGACCAAAGTTGCAAAGCATATTGACATAGTGTCTTCTCATTATTTTGTCCTAGAGTTATAGCTTATGACGCAAATGTAATTTACCTTACATTATCCAGAATCAACTCAATAATTCATTTCAAGCCAAATTCATTGTGCTCATCCTTTTTTCAAGAATACTCTTGCATTATTAACCAACTCTACGAGAATACTTCAGCATTGACTTGAGTACGAGACCTTCATCTTTAAAGTTCGTGCAAAATCCGCAAGCGTACGGGATCTTTGACAAGTAATAGAATTGATGAGTTAAGAATTATCGTCCTACATGGAATAAATTTAATTCAAATTTACTAGTTATCTATGAAATCCGAATTATGTAAAGACAATAGAGATTTTGATTTTATTTTATGTTAAATTATCTAAGAAAACAGTAAAAAGTGTTTTGTATCAAATGATTGATGATTGTATTGGATTTCGAATCATATCTAAGAAATCAGTAAAAAGTGTTTTGTATCAAATTATGGATGATTGTATTGGAATTTGAATCCGTCTATTGCTATCTATTTCAATTCTTGATTTGTAATCTAGATCCGTTCATGCGTTCTTGACAATCGATAAAATTTTGATATATAATTTTCTTTGCCAAGACATATTAAATATATCCTAATCACGACCCGAATCTATTCATAACCCGAATTTGAATGATTAGAATGCATTAAGAGTGCATTAAAGTTTAGATTATCTATATGATTGCACATGTGATAATGTTATTCCTAATATCTATTGCATATATGTTAATTTTGTCACGTTCTAAACTTATTGTGAGTCTTCCAACACTACAATAAGCAACTAATTATCTAATTGGTGACCAATCAATTAAATAATGCAATGGGTATGCAAAATTAATCAAGAAACGCAAGAAATAAATTAATTAATTTTGTCACGTTCTAAACTTATTGTGAGTCTTTCAACACTACAATAAGCAACTAATTATCTAATTGGTGGCCAATCAATTAAATAATGCAATGGGTATGCAAAATTAATCAAGAAACGCAAGAAATAAATTAAATTACTAGTCTTGAATTAAAACAAATAAAAAATTAGGAACATCTTCATCCAATACAAAAGCCGATCTAGCATATCATGATAATATATAAATTAAAAAAAGAATAATAGAAAAATATCACCCGAATCATGAAATAAATCAAAAAAAGTTGATCTTCAAATTCAAAGTTAAATTCTTTAAAATCTTGATACAATTGACCTTCAATTCATTGCTATGACTTGATCTTCTCTCCCAAAATATAATAATTTACCTCTTGTTCTTAATGAATTTGATGATACTATTGTGTATGAAGAGGCAAGAGAGGGTCTCATTTATGTGTAGCCCTCGTTCTCCATTTATAAGAGTCAGAAAATAGGTCAAAATCGTGTCCAATTTAGTTTCCAAAAGAGTTTGAATTGCAAAAAGAAACTAAAGATTCGTCTGCAAAAAATGCTCGTGCGCTCGCACAACTATAATTGTTGCTCACGCGCCATAGAACCATATGACTCTTGGGTTGGGGAAAATAAGGCCGTGCGCGCGCGCCATGAATTGCTCGCGTCCGCGCGTAGGTTTATCTCTGGATAACTCTCGGTATTTTGGCCATAACTTTCTCTACATGTATCCGATTGAACAGATTCAAAATGTGTTGCAAATGTAATTCAATGATCTAAAATTCTTCTAAAAATACAATATTTCCAATTCGAACGTTTTCTATCCGAAACATGGGTCCCAAGTTGAGGCTGAAAATCTATAGCATAACTTCTCCGACTGGAAATTGATTTGTGAAAATACTTCCACTGTATTTCACTCATTTGACCTCCAATTGCATCTAATTGATCCTATATGATATTTAATCATCGTTTTGTGGTCCAAATTACCTATTGAATGTTTACACTTTGGTCCCAAAACTTTAGATTTCCTTCGTTTTCACATGTTTTTCTTTCATTTCTTCCAAATCCACCAATTTGCATTGAGTTCAACCTAACAAACATAATTAACATAAAATTAAGTTATAACTCATTCAAATTTTTAACAAATACTCTAACTTATCAACTCCTATTTGAT